>JAKGSA010001238.1:0-86632 GCA_033558755.1 Philaethria dido | reverse complement strand
CCGTCTACTTTGCCAACGACAACCAGTTTGTCCAGACTATCTGGTTGTATTCGAGCTATGTGTGTGTATACACACTCACATATACTTAAAAACACACCTGTACACATAAACATAAATACAGCATATATACATACATAAAAAAATTAACAACTTCGTTTTCTTTTCTTTTTTCTGACACTAGGTTCTTTTTTCTGACATTCTTTGACTATCCAGCTTTACGGAATAAAGCTACAATAAATGTCTTAATTCCGCAAAATACGGAGAACGGTAATCTTCTAGAATGAATATAATGTTATATGCCTACCCTGCTAGATAGGGCGGAAGGGTAAAGCGAAAAAAATATTTTCTTCAAGAATAAAATCATGAGTCAATCTTAAATTTATAGGGTACAAAATATGCAAGTAACGATATTGATTGCATACACCATCAATACGTCAACTTCAGGCACCCATTTGCTTACTTAAGCTGGGAATTTTCTCATTTTGCACACCATTTGCTTGCAATTCGAAAAACATTAGAAAAAAACAGCTTTCACGCTTTATCCCGCATAGCAGGGTGTGGGAGAGAACCTAGTGTTAAAACGCTCTTACCGATTAACACCCAAATTTGAGGATAGCATATTTTTTTTAGCCTTACGCTGTATCCTGCACATGGCAATTTAGGCAGAGGGAACCTGAGAACCTAGTGATAAGTAATTCCGTTCCCCACATTCCGCCGAATTGAGGCATTGCATGTAGAATGGCGGAACTCAATGTCGCTCTTTGCCTTAATACCACAGCGAGGAAATGAAAATACTATCTACTAATACTATTTAATATTTTCATTTCCTGACACCTGTCGTGGCGCAGAGGCACAAGTGTACGACTGTAAACGCGATAGGTTGTTGGTTCGATTCCTACTCCAGGAAAAAAGGAATTCCAGGAATTTTTCATTTGCTAGGTTTGGTAACAAGGCAAAGCGCGGCGTTGAGTTCCACCACTCAGCACGCAATGCCTCAATTCGGAAAGTGGGGAATGAAGTGTCTTAGCACTAGGTTCCCTCTATCTACCCTGCTATACGCGGGATACAGCGTGAAGCTATGTTGTATGTATGTATGAAGTAGAAATCGAACCCACTACCGCATTTAAAGTCATACGCTGTCCCATTGCACTACGAATGCCTATATATGAAAAAAAATATATAATATTCTTAAAAACACCATTCGCTTCGGTATTTAATCCATTTATTTGTGAAAAAGGCATTTATTGAGAGGTCTAAAGTGTTCTTAATTAAACTGAACGGTACGTTCATTAAACTGGCTGGCGGAAGCTTCCGCGAGCTATAAAAATATAAAAATTAACCTACTTGACAGTAGCGTGGCTTAGTGGTAATGTGTGTAGAATGGTTATGAGTTCGATTTTTGATGGGATAAATATTCAGTAGGTATATTTAACAAAAAAACAAACAGATATCAAATAAAATACACTGAAAAGTGAAATTATTACGAATAACTCAAAAAGTTGTTAGATCTTAACTAAATTTAAGTACCACATCAGAAGAAATAGCTAAGATGTAAAAAAATAATCATCAAAATTTCTTTCTCCTGTAAAAAGTTATGCAGACAAATAAAACATACATAAAATATACAATCGTATTAAGAATTTCCTCCTTTTTTGAAATGGGTTAAAAATGAATAGAGACAAATATAATGAATCACAAAAAATATTTTTGTATATTTTTTGTGTTATAGAGATATCCATGATTCATTCCGTACATAATTGCGGTTCAGTTGAGTTTTTTTATTATGCAGCTTGAAGCTTTTTCTAGCATACTAAGGTAATCCGAGAAGTTAAAATAGCTTTATTCTTCACTTTCTCCCTAAGTCAAGACATTACGTGTGCATCGCAATAAAGACAAGATAATAATATTAATATGAACATTCCTCCAAGTGGGAATTGAACCTGTAACCAATCACGTTTGCAGTCACGCTGTACCACTGCGCCACAATGATCTCGATTTTTACGCTGAAATTTAACTCATATATATGTAATAAATACAATCATTTATATCTCTTAACAGTCAATCCATACCGATTAATCGTTTAACATGAAAATAACTTGAAATCAGCCAAAGAGAAACGCTAATTATCTTTTAATGAATATTTAAATGTTTTAATGTATGAATGTTTATATATATGTGATGTTGTGGGTTCGATTCCCATTCCAGGAAATGGAATTTTTCATTTTTTTTTTAATACTAGCACCTCCAATAAGGATATCGGAGTCGTTATTTTCCGTTTTTTAATATATAATATATTTTCTTATATGCTATATACAAGTCTATTCTTATCACTATGGGAGGGAGTACCAAAATTGTAACTTATTATAACTTCAACATAGCAACATACATACAAAGCTTCACCCTGTATCCCGCATATAGCAGTGTAGCCAGAGGGAAAATAGTGTAAGGACACTCCGTTCCCCACTTTCCGCCGAATTGAGGCATATATTCCAATATATTATTTTTTCCTTTTTAAAAAACAAAGTATAAAAACAGGTAAACGTGAATGGGAGTAAACATAAAGCATTGTTGTTGTAATTAGCCCTTTAGGAATTCTCTTTAAAGGAGTCCTGTGACTACACAAATATTACTTCTTTGAATAAACAATAACAAGCAATTCTTTTTTATAATATATGTAAAAATATATATATATATATATATATGTTTTTTTTCTTCCTTTTTTACTTTCACGCTGTATCACGCATATAGGAGGGTAGGCTGACAACCTAGTGTTAAGACAACACGTTCTCTTTCAACAATTCCGTTCTTCACTTTCCGCCGAATTAAGGAATTGCGTGTGGAGTGACGGAACTAACGTCGCGTTTTAACTTCACAGTGTGAGGAAAAAAAAATTAAAAATAAAAATAAATAGTTAAGATATTAACATAAAAAGAAACCTGACTTCAAAGAAAATGTAATTATTACGAATGACCTAAAAACTCATCAGATCGTAGCTAGATTTAAATGGGACTACAAACAGTCATTAAACTCGGTTCACCAAGTAAAAAGTTTTGTGGTAACATATGTGTGGTAAAAAACAAAAGAAATCGAATTGAGAACCTTCTCCTTTTTTGAAGTCGATAAAAATGCAGCAGAAAGCTTTATGAAAATAATATAAATATAGTAATTTCCCCCAATAAGAATTGAACCCACTACCTCCACGTTTTACGGTCATCAGTTAGAATCTACACGTACATTGTTTTTTAGCTTCACGCTATATCCCGCATATCAGGGTAGACAGAGGGAACCTGAGAACCTAGTGTTAAGACACTCCGTTCTCCTTCAACAATTCCGTTCCCCACTTTTTGCCGGATTGAGGCATTCCATGCTGAGTGGCGGAACTCAACGCCGCGTATTATCTTATTACTAGAGCAAGGATATGAAAATACTAAATGTTATTTAATATTTTCATTTCATGGCGTTTACAGACGCTTGTGTCATAGCGCCAGGACAGGCCTTTTTTTATGAAAATAATTTCAATATACATTCACCAAAATACGAATTGAATCCACTACCTCCATGTTTTACGGTCATAAGTCAGAATCTACTCATATATGTAAAAAAGTAAATTTAATTTTCCAAATAGAAAATTACAATCCATAAACCAGCATGCCATAGAGATCCCTAATAACTTGTCCTAACTTATAACAGGGGAGAAAGTTGTTGAAATTATCGTTATAGTAACTTTTTTACCGTTTTTAGGAGCAGACGTAAAAGTTTTAGATAAAAGTACTTTATGTTTAAAGTGATTTAATATAATTTTGTTTTTTTTTATTAGAGTCAATTTTGTCGCTTATAAGAGTAGGTAGAGATAGTGATGTGGCACTCTCTTCTCTGCTTTGCGTCTGAATTCGAGCATTATTATCCATTTGATTTCGTATCGGCTCATAGGCACGTGAGACTGTAAACGCAACAGGTTGTGGGTTGGATTCCTACTCCAGGAAATGTAATGTTTCATTTCCGAATATGTGTTACTGCATATCTTTTTATTGATTGAAACAATTTTGATAATTTCTTGAGTTATTCGTAATAATTTTACTTGTTAGTGCATTTTATTTCAGGTCGGTTTCGTTTTTTTTAAAATGTACTGAAAATAATTGCAGTACTTTTTACCACTTATCTACACTATTATATATGTTTATTTTTTGCTTTTAACTTCTACCTCCAAAGCATCTCTGCTGTAGATAACCACTCAGAAAGAACTTAGTGCTCTCTCTTAGAAATCTACATTTTCCATTTGAATATGAGACATAGTAAAATCAGCGGAACTCAACGCCGCTGAATAAATAAATAAATTAAGGAACTTTGCTTCGTATCTACGAGTAATAGATATAGGTGACGTTTTGGCTAAAATCCAAATGTAGCAGTACTTTCAGCTAGAGATTAACAAAACTGTTTCCCACAAACAACACTAATGAAGAATATTTATGTGAGTGCATTTGTACGATAGCTTTATTTCATATAAAGAGACTGGAGGGTAATATTTTATATAAATTAACTAGCTGTTACCCGCGGCTTCGCTCGTTGTTATATAGTCATAGCTCGTTGACTATATAGTCTATAGTGCGCAGTAGCTAGGGTTCCACACCACACGGTTTCCAGCGGCTTATCTTCTACATAGAAATGACAATAAATTTGTGATAAAACATTTTTTTTTAAATACAAGTGTATAAATACCTTAAAAAATGCGCCAGGAAAATGTGGAGCTTACACTGTAATTGACTTTGCAAAAAAAAACAAGCCTGACATCAACTCTCTAAAAAAAGGTTATCACCAAAATCCAATACTGAATTTACTTAATAATTTTACACCCACCCAAGTGGAGAACGGAATTGTTGTAAGAGAACGGAGTCTCTTAACACTAGGTTCTCAGGTTCCCTCTGCCTACCCTGCTATATGTAGGATACAGCGTGAAGTTAAAAAAAAAGATCTTTACACCCTATAGGGTACTTCCCTAAATATATACCGGCTTCTCTAAATGTACCGGCTTGCCTAATTAAAATATTCACCCCTCGCCACTGATAGTGCATATATGCGCTAATTTAAAGACCTTGAAGTAGCTAGATTTTTAATGTACTTACTGTTTACAAAGTAGAGTTGTTGTGGGGAAGAAGTGTAAAGCAAAAAATATATATTTGTATACAAAACTTCTCTAGATTAGAGATCGAAACAATAACCGTTGCGTTTCTAAATGATAATTTATAATTGCACCACGTATTTTTTTTTATGGGTAACGGATGGCAAACGAGCAGAAGGACCACCTGATGGTAAGTGGTTACCTTCGCCCATGAACATCTACAACACCAGAGATGTTGTAAATGCGTTGCTAACTTAGAGGATATAGATGGAAGGGGAGGATAATGTATGTAGTCCGCTATCGGAACCACCACATTTTGGGGAAAGAATGGGTGGGAATGGGGAAAACCCTGGCTTACATTCTATCGAACCGGAACACATCATAAAATATTTGGTGGTTCATCTTTGATATGATAGTGGTCGCGATAGAGTTCTATTAGTCAATAATCGAAACGTTATAACGTTCATTACAATTTATCTACCGTCTAACTTCAATAAACCTTGACTGTCGAAATAATAAAGAAAGAAAAGCTTCATTTACTTGCTGTTTTTCAGCTTTAGAGAATCTAGAACTCAGATCTAAATGAAACTCTACGCCGCATTTTATCTTACCAGACCGGAAAAATAAAGTAACTTAAATTTATTATATGATAATTTCCCCATATGAGAACTGAACCCACACCTAATCGCGTTTAAAGTCACAAACTGTCCCACTGCTTGATAAACAAATCGTTTACCAAACCCAATGTTAACCAAACCAATAGAACCGTTTTACCATTAATCACAATTTATATATTTCCTTACTTCAATAAATTTTAGCATAACTTTCCGTCGAATAGAGGATTGCGTGCCGAGTGGCGGAACTCAACGCCGCGCTTTGCCTTGTTACCAGACAGAAATATAAATTAAAGCAATCAGTAATCGAACCCACAACCTGTCGTTCACAGTCACTTGTGCCTCTGTCTCACTGGCCTCTAAGGTAATTTTAAGTTAATTATTTATTACAACATGCCACCTTATATTTAACGATGAGGCAAGTCCCAAGAAATTGAACGTCGACCCTCTTAACTCTGAAAGTAATTAGATTGACCTAGTGCTTGATAGAGTCTGGATATAGAGGTATAAATCTTGAGTTATTAAGTATTCAGCTCCTGTCGTGGCGCAGAGGCACAAGCGTAAACGTGACAGGTTGTGGGTTCGAATCCCACTCCAGGAAATGCAAAATTTCGTATTTTAATTTCTTGGGTTTGGTAACAAGGCAAAACGTGGCGTTAAGTTCCGCCATTCAACACGCAATGCCTCAATTTGGCGGAAAGTGGGGAACGGAAATGTTGAAACAGAATGGAGTGTCTTTACACTAGGTTGTCTGGTTCCCTCTGCCTACCCCCCTATATGCGGGTTACAGCGTGAAGTTAAAAAAAAAATAAGTATTCAAAATTGTGAAGATGGATGTTTATTACTCTTTCACACTAACATAAAACTGCTGAACGGATTTTGATGAAACTTTGCTAGTAATATAGGTTATAGAATAGTGTAGAATAACATACATAAATTGTAAAGATTTTGTGTCATTTGGCTTTTGTCGATTTTAGTGCAGTGAACTGTGAACGCGATTGACTCTAAGTTCGAATCGCACTAGGGAATATTTATTTATTTATTTGAATCCCCAACACAGCGAACACTAACACACTAACACCATTGAAAAAAAAAAATAATAACCTTAAAATATGACAGCATGCATATCTCACATCTACAATACTTATATTTAATTATATTTAAAACAAAATAAACAGACAATTTAAATTACAAAAAATACTAAAATAAAATAAAACTCAGAAAAATACAAATAATTACAAATATGAAAAAAATACAAATATGATGATATTCATAATAATAATCATTTTAATTTCTCCGCTTTGGTAGAACAAACAGCAGGGTTAAGCTCCACCACTCTACATAACGTCTCAAATGGGGCCTGAAATAAAAAATAGAATTAAAAAAGATTTTCTTAACAAATTCCTGCAAGAACACCGTGCACATTACAATAGATATATTATACATTTTCCTGGGTTTGATAACAAGGCAAAGGGCGGTGTTGAGTTCCGCCACTCAGCACGCAATGCCTTAATTCGTCGGAAAGTGGGGAATAAAGTGTCTTGAGACTAGGTTCTCTCTGCCTACTTACTATATGCGGGATACAGCGTGAAGCTATGTTTGTATGTATGTACATATTTCTATATATAAAAAGTTATATGGTAATACTCAAAAAAGCAGTTTGTTTTCTAAGAACAGTCTGATTGGAAACATACTCCTCTTACGAAGTCGGTAAAGTATAGAAAGATAAGCAGAGAAATTGTTCTCTACCATACAATACTTTCCCCAATTTCTTTAACAAAGCCTGCATAATACAATAGATACGGTATTCATATTTCTACAAGTATACGTGAAGCGATGTCAGCAGTACGTGAGCTCGTTCATACAAATTGTGTTCAACCGAATAAAATTTGCCTCAAGAGCACTTTATCATAATATCACTTCTTATAAAAGTGTATACATAGATACATACATCATTTTTTGCATGGTAACATTAGAATCGTGTAGCCTAAGTCCTATATATATGATTTCTCCCGCATAGCAGAGTAGTTAGAGTGTCAATACATTCCATTTTCTACGTTTCACCCGAAATAGAATATAGTAACAAAAGTTATTACCGCCGTTTGACATATCAGAGCAGGAAAATCTAAATTATTTAAAAAATTACACGCTGCCCCATAAATATTAAGCCCAAATGACAGAAAATCTTAAAAAATTGCAGCCTATATATATAATTCACACCTACATTACTAATAGAGCTTCATCCAAATCCGTTCAGCAATTTTCAGTGTGAAAGACTAAGATACTCAAAAATTTACTTATTTAGTCTACATTATTCTAATGTATAACCTACATTACTAAAACAGTTTCGTCAAAATCTGTTCAGCAAATTTAGTGTGAAATCCATTCCATCCATTCTCACAATTTTTAATACTAAAAATACTTAATAACTCAAGATTTACATCTCTATATCCAGACTCTATCAAGTACTAGGTCAATCTAATTACTTTCAGAGTTAAGAGGGTCGACGTTCAATTTCTTGGGACTTGCTCATCGTTAAATATAAGGCGGCATGTTGTCATAAATAATTAACTTTAAATAAGCTTAGAAACTACCGTGGCACTGTGGGTTCGATTCTCACTCCAGGGAATGAAAATATTAAATTAATTATTACAAATATTAAATTCAATTGTAATTTGGTCAATGTAGTTGTCTGCTATCGGAACCACCACATTTTGGGGAAGGGGTGGGTGGAAAAGGTGAAAAATCTCTATTTTTCCTTAAAGACAAGAAATTGTTAAGTAAGCAATTAAAAAGCATGCAATAGCACAATAATGTCTGTAAAACATGAGGCGATGAGATATAATTACATACGTGCGTTGACTGAGACAACAGCTTGCACTATTAGATAGCCTAAGCTAGATACTAATTGTTAGCCGACTTCTCAAATAAGAGGTTCTTAATTCCTTTTTTTTATGTGTGTTATATCATCTTTTTACTAGTTCTTTTCTTGTGGTGTTTTTTTTGGCTGCTGATGTGGTCCCATTTAAATTTAATTAAGATTTGACATGTAGTTTTTGAGTTATTTGTAATAATTTAGCTTTTTGAAGTCGCTTCTCCTTTTTTGCTATAGTCACAATTATTACTCTCGCATAATAAATGTTGCTTAGCTTCACGATTTAATCCGTATTACAGAGTATTTAGAGAGAACCTGTCAAGACACTCTATTCTCCAATTTTCGTCCAAAACCAAAACATAGCATGTTGAGTGACGGAACTCAACGGAACTCTCGCCAAAGCTTAAAAATAAAAATAATTTAAATATAATCATTCCCCAAGTGAGAATCGAACCCACAATAACCCACATTTACAGTCAGATATCCACTGCGTTACGATGGCAATATAAATATAAGGTATATGTTCCTTATAAAAGATGACAATAGAAGGGGTTCCCTTTCCATTACCGCAAAGGTTGTTCGAAATTGCGTTCAGATTTATTGCTTTTACAACGTTGAGAGGATGTTAGACTACCATAATTTTCGTATATTTACCATGGGAAGACATAAAAAACCAATGATATATATATATTTTTTCTTTTTACCTTCACGCTGTATCCCGCACATAGCAGGATAGGCAGAGAGAACCTGAGACCCTGGTGTTTAGACACTCTGTTGCGTTTAGATACTCACTATCCTCACTTTTTGCTGAATTGAGGCATTGAGTGATAAGTGGCGGAACACAACGCCGCGCTTTGCCTTTGCCTTGCTCTGATAACAAGGCAAAGCGCTTAGAGCGCTCGGATGGTTTCCAAAAGGCGCGAGTTCGAGTCCCGCTGTGTTCAAATTTTTATATGTTTTCTAAATAAGAATATTCTTCTTCTCAGTACGAATATTTTTTAAATGTGTTACCGCATAACTTCTTTTTGGATAAACTTGTGCTTAAGGTTTTTTTAAAGGCAAAGCGCGGTGTTGAGTTCCGCCACTCAGCACGCAATGCCTCAAATCGGCGGAAAGTGGGGAAGGGAGTGTCTTAGCACTAGGTTCCCTCTGCCTACCCTGCTATATGCGGGATACTACGTAAAACTATGTATGTATGACATATACATTGCCAAAGATAACGCGTTGTTAACGCGTCAACGGGGAAACTAGTTAGAATTATATTTTAAAGTCCATTTTTCTATATAAGTCAAAGTGCTAACAGAATCCCTAAGGCCGCTTTTACACCTACATGTGTTTGAGGCTTTGTGAAACTTTACAGTTCAAAAGTTCTAAAGTCTGGTCTGAATCTGGCATAATGCTAACAAAATTGCAGCTTACCTAACTATGAGAATACTTTAACCAACTTCAGAAAAGAAGGTTATCATTTCTACTGTTTTTACCCGACTGTCAGAGGAGGGTTATGTTTTTCGCGCTATTTCTGTATGTTTGTAATATTCTTTATTACCTCATATCTTCCAAACCCCTGGCTGGATTATATAATTAAGGTGACATTAGATAGATATTGATACTCTAAGTGTTCTGAGATATGTGACGTCATTTTGAATTCAATATGGCGACCTCTAGAGGCAATTACGTCATGAATTGAAACAAAAAAATCGTTGATGGGTTCAAAAAATCGTTGACCGAGTAGGGTATCAAATGAAAGGACTTAATTAGCACATTTCAAATATATAACACATAACTAGCTTTTATAGCTTACTTTATTTGTATTTGCTTCCCAATTTTGAAGAATTGGTTCAGTTGGGTTTTTTGTTCTTTATAATTATGTGTATTACTGCATAATCTTTTAATGGCTGAAGCAATTTTGATGATTCTTTTTCTATATGTAAGCTAGTGGTTCTGATGTGGTTCCGGTTAAATATAGTCAAGATTTGATTTTTAGTTTTTGGGTTATTCGTAACAATTATATTTTTAGTGCCATTTAATTTAAAGTCGTTTTATACATACATACATAGCTTCACGCTGTATCCCGCATAGCAAGGTAGGCAGAGAAAACCTAGTGTTAAGACACTCCGTTCCCCACTTTCCACCAAATTGAGGCATTACGTGCTGAGTGGCGGAACTCAACGCCGCGGTTTGCCTTCTTACCAAAACCAGGAAATGAGGTCGTTTTATTTTTATCAAAATTTTAATTATTATGGTATTCAGTAGAAAATATAGATATTACTAAAGGTCACCATAATGTAATTGCAAATGGTGGTGCGTTCGTATGAAAAGTGAAGAAGCTGCACGTTTAACAATATAGACAGAGTGAAGCTAGTGTCAAGATATTCCGTTCTAAATTTTCCACCCGATATTGCGTGCTAAGTGACGGAACTCAACCCCGTTCAATATCTTACCTAAGCAAAAAAATGAAAATAAATAAAATATAATTATTCCCAGGAACGGAATCGAACCTACAACCAATTGCCTGGTGACAATGGTCTCAATATTACTAGCCATAAAATAAAATGGCTGAGACAGTAATATTGGAAGAATGGACAGAAAACAGGAAGATATAAATATGTTTTGATACCGGATACAAACCTCAAATCAAACAGTTATTGTACTTATTTGCTGTAATTGTTGTTTTTTAGCTTTATATTTTTAAAGTGAAAGTGGGGAACGGAATTGTTGAAAGAGAACGGAGTGTCTTAACACTATGTTCTCAGGTTTCCTCTACTTACCCTGCTATATGCGGGGTACAGGGTGAAGTTAAAAAAAAATTAAACGAAACAAAAAATTTAATAGAACGGAAGACACTCCGAGTGTGAGGACCGTTCTCTGTCGTGGCGCAGAGGCACAAACGTGCGACTGTAAACGCGTCAGGTTGTGGGTTCGATTCCCACTCCAGTAAATGTAACATTTAGTATTTTCGTTTCTTGGGTTTGGTCACAAGACAAAGCGCGGCGTTGAGTTCCGCCACTCAACACGCAATGCCTCAATTTGGCGGAAAGTGGGGAACGGAAATGTTAAAAGAGAACGGAGTGTCTTACCACTAGGTTCTCTGGTTCCCCTGCCTACCCCGCTATATGCGGGATACAGCGTGAAGTTAAAAAAAAAATCTTCATTATTAGTGAAATGGAGCCATAATAGACAATCAATTTAAGTTAAAAGCATAACTTCTTTGAGAAGCTTCACAATAACAAAGTTTGATTTAACTGTCTCACATAAGCGTCAAGTGTCTGAGATCACCTCACCGACATGACAGGTAACACGTTTGTAGCGCAAAATTATATTAAGTAATATTATTCTCCTATGTATATTCCTCTTTTTACCAGTTCCGTTCCCCACTTTCCGCCAAATTGAGGCATTGCGTGCTGAGTGGCGGAACTCAACGCCGCGCTTTGCCTTGTTACCGGAGCGAGGAAATGAAAATACTAAATATTATTTAATATTTTTATTTCATGGAGTGGGAATCGAATCCAAAACCTGTCACGTTTACAGTCACGCGCTTGTGGGCCACGACAACCCTCATCATATATGTATAGTATCTATAAATAATGTATTTATTTAAACTGCCTACTTTTTCAATTAGCTTGCGGTTTTGTGGAAATTTTTTTTTTTTTATTACAGTTTGAAGCTTTATCCCATATATAGCAAGGTGGCCAAAGAGAACCTAGAGTTAAAACACTTCACCTTCAACATAAAATTTTAGCATTAATTTAAAAAAAAATGTTTGTAAAAAAATATTTTAACATAAACATAATTCTTGCAAAAATAAAAACAAATAAGATAAACTAAAGGCTGTTGTGGTGCAGTGGTACAGTGATGGTACACACAATTGGTAGGCTTTGAGTTCGTCCCCTCTAGCAGTCTGAGTCATTATATTTCAATTATTTTCAAATTTCCGCACTGGAAACAAAGCACAGCGTTAAGTTATGCAGTAAAAAGCGAAAATTACAAGAGAAAACAGCTGAAAATATAATATTTTGTTTATTAAATTGCTTAGTCACTCTTCTTCTTCTTCTAACCCTTATCCCATTATTTGGGGTCGGGTCTCCTTACTCTTTTGCGCCAAGACGTCCTGGGTTGTCGGTTCAGGCAATCTCTCTTGTTTTAGGTCTCTAGCGATAGTGCACCACCAGGTCAAAGGCGGGCGGCCTCTACTTCTTTTTGATTCCGGTATATTTAAAGCCAAATTCACGATGTAGTCTTCCTCCCTTCTTTTTGCTTAGTCACTATGCTTCTTAAATTGAATAAGAAGTGAAAAACGGAATTTCTTACAAATAAATGTTATACACATTGCAATGTGTTTGACATACACTTTATATAAAATGACGCAATAATATTGTGTGCAATGTTGCACATAAATTTTCACTATACAAAACTATAACAATTCCAACATTTTATTACCGTCATCTGTAAACAATAAGCCATAAAGTCTACACCCTAACATTTAAAACACATAATTATAGTCATTAATTACACAAATTAGAATATTTAATGGCACTTTGATTCTCGTAAATTCAACGTTTCACTCATTGCCGTTCACATTGCGTTTAGATTTAATGGTCTATTACTTAGCGTGGTAACAACATATGAATTTAAATAATTTATAATATGGTAGTCAGAAAGAATGAAATGTACCTAAAATCGAAATATTACATGTTAAGTGGCGGAACTCAACACCGTGCTTTGTTCCCAGAGCGAGTAAATAAATATCTGAACACAGTAAGACTCAAACCTGCACCTCTTGGAAACTGTCCAAGAGCTCTGACCCGCTGCATTCAAACTTTTAATAATTTATAATAATTAGTAGATAGTAGGATAGTCATAGAAAACCTAGTGTTAAGAGTGACTTTTTGCTCGAAATCGAGACAAATTGAGTGGCGAAATTCAACACCGCGCTTTATTTCCAGAGAGAGGAAATGATAATAATTTTAATATGGTTTAGAGTGGGTATAGAATCCAAAACCAATCATGTTTACAGTCATATGCTAAGCCACTACGCGTGCTTGCATCATGACCAAAAATTTTTGATTTGTCCTGAAAAAAAAACAGTCAACAGCATCAAGGCAAAGCGCGGTGCTGAGTTTCGCCACTCAGCATGCAATGCCTTAATTCGGCGAAAAGTGAGGAACGGAGTGTCTTAACACTAGGTTCCCTCTGCCTATCCTGCTGTATACGGGATACAGCGTGAAGCTGTGTATGTATATATGTACATATCCCCAAATGGGATCGAACCCACAAACAATCGCGTTTAAAGTCTCGATTCAACACGATGAGTCTGGTTGTGTTGTTGTTCTTATTTGATAGTGTCCCTAAATGAACGATTTTCATGTTGTTTGTGATTTAGTATTTCTGATTTAATAAAGAAAGGTACTATTATTGTAAATTGAGGTTAATTATAAAATAAATTAGTTTTAGTTGGTACTAAATTATCTTTTCATTTATGTTTACTGTTATCCTAAAATTCTAATATCTACATATATTATAAATGTAAATGTAAGATTGCTTACTACGTATTCATGCCAATATTACTGAACCGATTATCGTGAAGTTTATACACATATTCTTAGAGATATTAAAAATAATAATAATAACTCTTTATTGTACACACATAAAATAGAAAATATACATATGGATTACATATACAATAGGCGACCTTATCGCTGAAATAGCGATCTCTTCCAGGCATAAGAAAACGCAAATTAAAATCGGAAAGGGTGTAAAAAATAATGAAATAATAATATTTAAATAATGACAATCGCATACTTATAGATTAATTTTAGCAAACACATAACTTATATACTACACAAATACAACGATACAAACATAAATACATAAATACATTCATACATTGCCAAATATATATAGATAAGACATACATATATATTACAACATACATATAAAGCAGGAAAGTATATATATATGTTATATGCAGCATAGGGCGAAGAGCAGGTACGTTATGGTATATATATGCAAGTATATATAAGATATATATATAATTACATAAAAAGTACATGGATACTTCTTATTAAAAACTTTTTAACACATTTCTTCGGATTTTGACCATAAAATTGAAATGAATATAGGCTGAAATACTTTATGCTAGACTGCATTTCCAAGCTGTCCCATATTTATAATATACTAAGTTGTTACCCTTTGTCTTCGCTGCTCGCATGGTCAATATAAATCTGTACCACATAAGATAGTGTGCATATATTATGTATATGTATTGATTTAAATGCTTTGAAGTAGCTACCCTTTCAAATTTTTGATAAGCAATTATGTCTCCCAAAATATTTTTTAAATATTATACTTTTTAACAAAAATATCCTATGTCCTTTAATATCTCTAATAATATGTATACAAAGTTTCACGATAATCGGTCGAGTTTGCCGTTAAAAAGCGTAATAAACAAAAAAAACACACACTGACATATACATTTATAATAGTTAGAAGAATTTCTCACCAATATTTCTTTATATTTAATATTAATATATTCAGAATCAGGCAACACACCAAAGTTGGGCGCTTTTGATAAATTACAAAAGCTGATTTCCGCGAGAGCAATGTCAGCTACGGATGTGACGCGAATTATAACTCCGTCAAAGAGATTGATACTGGCTTACATTTGAGGCCATAGTGCAGTGGGACGTCTGACTATATATATAAGATTGGCTGTGGGTTCGATTCTCATTCTGTGGAAAATTATTAAATTTAAATTATTTTTTCTCTTCTCTGGATAAAACAAAAGCTGCCGTTGAGTTTCGACATTTAACACGCAATGTATAGAATCTCGACGGAAGTGGAAAACTAGATTGTCTTGGTTCTAGGTTACTCCTGACCAATCCTACACAATACATAGCTTCACGCTGTATCCCGCATATAGTTATTCACTCACAGCACTCCGTTCCCCTTAGCCTTTCCATCGAATTGAGGAATTGCAAAAAGCTGAAAAATGAAAAAAATTCATTTCCTGGAATGGGAATCGAACTCCACAACCTGTGCCAGGTTTACAGTCGCAACGCCTTTGTGCCACGACTCCTCAACCTTACTATGTAAAAAGTAGGGAGTAAAGCTGGAAATCAAAAATCATTTTATTTAAAAATGAAACATATTATGCCTAAAAATCACACAAATTGAGTTATTCTTCTTCCTTGCGTACTTTTAAATTAAAAACCATACATATGAAGAAAATCCGGACACTAAATTAATTCTTAAACTTTAAGCTATTTCCAGTACTAGAATTCCTAGTCGATACTTAGGTATTTCCCTTCAGCTATCCCTGGCCTAACGTAACGTGCATGAGTTAACCTGAAAGTGTAGCAAATGCACGCGATGTGTGAAGTATTTTGTAAATATAAGCTCTATATTTCATTTATCTTTTGTGCTTTATTCTCCGCATTTTAGGAATAACGGAGAGAATATTCTTAGCGATTATTTTCAGTTTATATTAACTTATGTATAATTGGCTTTTCGCCCCGCGGTTTCGCCCGCGTGGAATTCGCGTTGGTTATATCGCGCGATTACGGTAAGGGAGTGGGTTTTCAAAACTATTTGTCAAAATTGGCTAAGTGGTTGAGGTGTGAAAGCTTGCAAACAGTAAACAATCTTACATGATTTTATGTTTGACAATAAGGAACTTCCATATAAAAATTTCCGATTCCTTTAACCCTTTCTACCATTTTTTTCTGCACAAGGATCCTCTTTGTCCTTATCAAGGTTGCTCTATCTTCATACCGAATTTCATCAAAATCGGTTCGGTGGCTTAGGCGTGAAAGTGCGTAACAGCAGGGTTGCTATTGAGAACCTAGTGACAAAACACTCTGTTCTTCATTTTCCATCCAAAATTGACTCTAATGCCGTACATTGTATTATCAAAGTGGAAAAATATATTTTCAATATAATCGAATGATTGTATTGAAAATATATCGAGGAAATACCCGATTGAGGATCCACGTAGTCCCACGATAGCACGGTTCAAAGAAAAAGAAAGAAAGAAAAAAAAAGAAAGAAAAAGAGATGTTTAGCGGAAACTACCGGAAAGATAAATCAAAAGTTATGCATGGCTACAGGCGTAGTGGGCTAGCACCCGATTGTAACGCGATAGATTGCAGGTTCTATGGGTAATGATAATAATTAAAAATTATTGGGTTTCATTTTCCTTCTGAAAATACTAGAATCGAACTACATTTTTAGAAACGTATAAAAATTTTAATGCAGCGGCAGAGAGCTCAGAAAGATTCCAAGAGGTGCAGGTTTGAGTCTTGCTGTATTCACCCTTGCTTCCTGGCTCTGGGGGAGCAAAACACGGTAAGTTGGAGTTCCGCTATTTAACACGTAATATTTCGATTTCTCAGGTGCATTTCATTCTTTCCGAATACCTTATTATAAATTATTTAAATTCATATGTTGTTACCACGCCAAGTAGCTGACCATTAAATCTTTAAACGCACGAACGGCAATGAGTATGAAACGTTTGAATTTACGAGAATCAAAAAGTGCCATTAAATATTCTCTACTCTGTGTAATTAATGACTATAATTATGTGTTTTAATGTGTTAGGTGTAGACTTCATGGCTTAGTTGCTTTACAGATGACGGAAATAAAATGTTGGAATTGTAATAGTTTTGTTTGCACGACAATTTCCTTATAAACATTACATACAGACATTGAATATGTTGAAGTGTGTGCAAAAGGTCAAACACATGTCGTGTGTGCACATATTATGTTAATTAGGAAATGTCTAATCCATATATCTATAATATTTTTTATTATCTTTGCTCTACATACATACATACATAGCTTCACGCTGTATCCCGCATGTAGTAGGGTAGGCAGAGGGAACCTAAGAACCTAGTATTAAGACACTCTGTTCCCCACTTTCCGCCGTAGCGTTGCGTGCTTAGTGGCGGAACTCCATGCCGCGCTTTGCCTTGCTACCAAACCCAGGAAATGAAAAATTTAATTTCCTGGAGTGGGAATCGAACCATAAACTGTCGCGTTTACAGTCGCATGCTTGTGCTTCTGCGCCGCGACAGGCGCATTCGTTTATTCTTTATTTATTTTATTTTTATATAGTTAAAAAAATTGGCTTTTTGAATTTCTTCTTCATACAATCTTAAAATATGCTTAATGCCATATATCCCTGTTTGTAAAAAAGGGGTTAATTTTTTTATTTAATTATACAAAACGTATGAAAATAATATTTTTTGATGAATATTTCATTTTTCCGAATAGGAATCAAACTTACAATCATCGTTCATTCAAATACTATTCGAAAAAGAATCATTATAAGTAAAAACTTATGTGGTAACAAATATTAAAGAATACAATCAAATCGAGAACCTCTTTCCTTATAAAATAAATTTAAAAACAATATATCTTCTTCAGCAACTTTAAATCCCAACTTGAGAGTCCCTCGTGAATATCTCTCGTCTACATCGTAAATAATCAATAGTAACATCAATTTTATGTAACTATATTTAAATAAAAGTGATATTTTATAAAAATTTATTGCTTGAACGCTATCTAAAGCCATCTGAATAATTTGAAACTTATCTTTGTATATTGACATTTATGCTATAGTATAGTTTATTTCTTGGCTCTGGTAAGACGAAACGCGGCATTGAATTCCGCCAAAAGTAGAGATCAGAGAGTCATGATTCTTGATTTTCTGTCGGAAGCTGTCGGAAGCAGATCGTCTCGTTTGGGCACCTCTTGAGGAAGTCCCCTTCGATCATTCTCCAGGGACAAAGGATCGAGTGGGCCAATGAGGTCATTTCCCGTCCGTCATACTTGACAGAAATCTGGCACCCAGGCAAGGAAAGCAGCCGCCACTACCAAAGCTGCCATCCACTTATTACAGCCCATCTTCAGATTCAGATCCACTCAAGGATATTGCTCTACATCATTTGCGCCCACCTGACCGTCACCGTCTGCATAGCCCTGGCCCCGTCTTTCCTCTTCCGGTAGGAAGAGAGGTGGAAACTAGACTGCTTGATCTAGATTTTCTGCCTGACTAACTACCCCGCTATATGGATAAGGTATAGTTTTGTATTGGTTTCCTATGAATTTATAAGACTAAATTTAACTTTGTGGGTTAGTTATACAGATATTTCGTTGAAATTGATGAAACATATTAGCAGTTATATTATATTATAGAGTGGAGACTAAAGTCACAGTATTTGTAAGTGGGACAGCGTCTTACTGTGAACACGATTGGTTTTGGGTTCAATTCTCATTTAGGGGAAAATTATATTAAAATATTTAAATTTTCCGTCTATATTAATACAAAACGCGGGGTTGAGCCTGTTGTAGCTTAAGTTACTTCTTCTTACACTACTACTACACTACGTGCCAGTAAAAGTCCCTTCAAAATCGGTCCAACCATTTCAGAGATTAGCCGGAACAGATAGACAGACAAACAGCAGACAAAATTGTAAAAAATATTATTTTCGTATATATACCATAGATATATTCATATTAACGCCTGTCGTGGTGCAGAGGCACAAGCGTGCGTCTGTAAGCGCGACAGGTTGTGGGTTCGATTCCCACTCTAGGAAATATATATTTTTTATATATTTTTTTATTTTCCTGGGTTTGGTAACAAGGCAAAAGCGAAACGTTGAGTTCCGCCACAATGCCTCAATTGGGCGGAAAGTGGGGAACGGAGTGTCTGAACACTAGGTTCCCTCTGCCTACCCTGCTATATGCGGGATACAGCGTGAAGCTATGTATGTATGTATATATTCATATGCAAGTAGTAAAAAGCGGTTATTTTAATATTACAAACAGACAATCCAATTTTATTTATATGAATAGATTCAAACAACCCAAACCAACCTGCCACGCCATTGTCAAATAACGCTAATAATACGTTAGACATTATAGTCAGTTAAGACTCGATAGCAGCTATCGAATAGTTAATTTCTATAAGGCCGTAAACTGGAACGCCGCCAACGTGTCAATTCTAGTCGAATAGAATGGTAAATTGTTGAAACTGGAAATGAAAACTGTATTATATAAATTGAATTTCAAAATTGAATTTTCTATGATTTCTGCTGTTTCTGGGTTTATATTTTATTTATTTATTTGTATGTATGTTTCTCGGTTAACGCCTGTGGTGGCGCAGAGGCACAAGCTTGCGAACTGTAAACACGACAGGTTGTAGGTTCGATTCCCACTCCAGGAAATGTAAAAGTTTAGTATTTTTATTTCCTGGGTTTGGTAACAAGACAAAACGCGGCGTTGAGTTCCGCCACTCGCCACGCAATGCCTCAAGTTCCTTCTGTCTATCCTGCTATATGCGGGATACAGCATGAAGGCTTCACGGAATTTTTTTCGGTTTCACGCTTTATTCCACATAGTAGAGTAATTTCAGATAACTTAATGATAAAACACAACGTTCTCCGCTTTGACTTCGAAAACTCAACGCCGCATATTATCGTTATAGAGCAGAGAAAAGAAAATAAATTAAATATTATAATTCTCTCGAGAAGGAACCGAATGAGTATGGATCATTTACGATCAGTCAGATGCTGTCCAACTGCGCTAGGATGCTTTTTGGAATAGTTTTATAGACGAAATCTCGACATTGCATATTGTCTGGCATAGCCTACTCTTACCAGAAGAAAAATAATTTACATATTATCACTATTCCGAGAAAAAATCGAACCACAACCATTACGTTTACAGCTACACTGTCCTACTGCGCCACTATCATGAAACAATGAGTTGCTTTGACTTTATGACTTATAAGGCAGCTTCACACTTCTTCCCACATATCAAAATAATTAGAGAGAACCAAGTGTCAAGTCTCTCCGTTTTCCACCTCAACTAGAGACAATAACGGGCGGAGCTAAACGCCGCGTTGATTTTCAAGTTATATCACTCTAAAAACTGATAAGCATAAAACGATCAGTATATTATTTAGGCTTATAAGCTAAACAAGCGTTTATGTGACATATATTCATTTTCATGGACATAGGTGCATTTGGAAATGGTTTTATAGGCCATTACCTTGAAGGATCACCCCTGTATTATACCGCGCTTATTAATTCGGTTCGCTCGAAAGCCTTTTACTGTGTATAAACACCTGCGTTTAACAAGATTTAGTGTGTGCAAAAAATATTTGGAATTTTCACGTTTTATTGTTGGATTTTGATATCTTTTTTTTGATAAAATTTTGTGTTTCGATGTAAGTAGAAATAAAAAGCAAGAGAAAGAGAAAAAACTTGTGAATCTAGTGTTAAGACACTCCGTTCGCCACTCTCTGTCCAAATTTGAGACATTGTGTGTTAAGTGGTAGATCTCAAAGCCGCGCTTTGTCTTGCCAAAGCGGAGAAATGGTAAGCATTTTAGAAAACGTATAAAAATTTTAACGCAGCGGGCCTCGAACCCGCACCTCATGGAAACCGTCCAGGCGGTTTGATTGCTACGCCATGCATACTGGTATGGTATCCGGCTGCGTCAAAATTTTTATACGCTTGTTACATCTTATTTTCGTTGTAAAAATGTCTCTACTGAGATTGTAGAGACATTTTTACAAATTCTTTCCACCCAAAGACAATTTATAAGAAGCGAACGGCTTCTAAGAGAAGGATTAACACTTTAAAACTATTGGGGAAATGATTCTTTTTTATGTATAATCATTCCCCCGAGTGGGAATCAAACTTACAACCAATCGCGTATAAAATCAGATACTATTCCACTGTGCAAAGATGGCCTCAATAGAGAGTATGTATGTATCTCCTCTTTGTCAAATATATGTAAGCCTAAAACCAAGAGAGATATCTCTACACAGAGACAATATAACCACCTTTCACTTTCCGCTCTAATTCGATGATTCGAATTTTTTACCTATTGGATGGCGGATTTTAACGCCGCATTTTGTGTTGCCAAAGTGGAGGTATAAAAATTATTTAAATATGATCATACTGCGAGTCGCCTACAACAACCAATCGCATTTACAGTCGGACGCTATTTACCGTATGCTATGCTAATAATATTAAAATTATTTAATCTCTTTAAGCTATTAAAGCTTCAACACTCAAATCCAGTCGGAAAGCGGAGATAAGAGTGTCCTAACACTCTTAAAACATTATAAAATACAAATTCTCTAAGAAAGTACATACAAATATCACTTAAGTTTATAACTGAGTAAATCGCTGCTGCTGTTGACAGAACGTCAGTGGACAGATAGACCATGCCCGAGCGACTACGCTATACATTCGTTCTAATGAAGCTTAATTCTAACTTGAATACTGTATTACTATGAATAATTGAGATTTTAACATAAAACGTGAATTAATTGTAAAGAAAATGCATTAAAAAGTACAATTATCATGAATACCTGTCGTGGCGCAGAGGCACAAGCGTGTGACTGTAAACGCGACAGGTTGTGGGTTCGATTCCCACTCCAAGAAATGTAAAATTTAGTATTTTCATTTTCTTGAGTTTGGTAATAAGGCAAAGCGCGGCGTTGAGTTCCGCCCCTCAGCACGCACATACCAACATACTCAGATTTTAATAATTATAAAGTTAGATATATAGATATTGATATCGTCAACATTTTTTAATTAATGTATATTTTTTTCAACTTCACGCTGTATCCCGCATATAGCAGGGTAGGCAGATGGAAACTGAGAACCTAGTGTTGAGAAACTCCGTTCTCCATTTTCCGCCGAATTGAGGCATTGTGTGCTGAGTGGTGGAACTCAACGCCGCGCTTTGCCTTATTACCAAATCCAGGAAATGAAAATACTAAACTTTTACATTTCCTGGAGTGGGAATGGAGTGGGAGTGGGCCCACAACCTGTCGCGTATACAGTCACATACTTGTGCCTCTGCGCCACGACAGGTGTTATCCTAAATGTGAACAAAAAACATAAAAAAAGTACAAAAACTAATTAGAAAATGCTCAAATTACGAACATTAAAAATGAATCCCAATAAAATTTTCGTTAACTGTACATAAAACGTTCCAAACCCGTTATGTTATGCTTCTAATATCGGTATCGCATAAACAGCTTCCCACGAGCAAAATTACTATGAAATATCTTAATAGCTCTGTAGAGGGTTATGGTATATGAGGTATTGAGTGGCAATGGATTGGTAAATATTTGCGAGTGTATTTTTTTCATGTTTCACGCTTTATCCCATAATAAGATAGGCACAGAGAACGTAGTGTCTATATACTCCATTCTCTTCTTTTCTGCCGAAATCGTGATATTACGTGTTATCCCTGTCGTAGCGTAGAGACACAAGCGTGCGACTGTAAACGCGACAGGTTGTGGGTTCAATTCCCAGTCCAGGAAATGAAGTATTTTCATTTTTTAGGTTTGATAACAAGGCAAAGCGCCGCGTTGAGTTCCGCCACTTAGTACGCAATGCCTCAATGCGGCAAGTGGGGAACGCAGCTATATGCGGGTTACAGCGTGAAGTTATAAAAAAAAAAAAAGAATAATGGAAGTCAACTTTTTGTTTTATTAGAGGGAAGAAATGAAAATTATTTAAATATAATTATGACCCCGAGTTGGAATTGAACCTATAACTACGGTTACGATAGTAATTATTAGCACACATTCCTTTCGTCTTCATAGTTTACAAAATAGGCGTAGATTAGGTAAAGAGAAGGTAATGCAATAACAATTCATCATCATCATCATAGCTTCACGCTGTATCCCGCATTTAGCAGGGTAGGCAGAGGGAACTAAAGAACCTAGTGTTAAGACACTCCATTCTCTTTCAACAATTCCGTTCCCCACTTTCCGCCGAATTGAGGCATTGCGTGGCGGAAGCTCTTTGCCTTGTTACTAAACCCAAGAAATGAAAATACTAAATTTTACATTTCCTGGAGTGGGAATCGAACCCACAAGCTGTCGCGTTTACAGTTGCACTCTTGTGCCTCTGCGCCACGACAGGCGTTATTCAACATCTCAAATTTCAGAAAATGGAAAACGGAATATCGTGACACTAACGTAAAGCTTAAAAAAAGCAACTAAAATGTTATATACATTAATGCCTCAAATATACACCAAAAACCATTTAATATAAACATAGCAGTAGAACGGTCGCTTAAAAGACCGCGGACTAACTCCCTATTTACATTTCGCCTATTGAATTTAAAAGGGTTACTATGGGATAAAAGTAACCATAAACTTTAATGTACTGAACGAATGAATATCTTTGGGGGACACTAGCTTTGTCCTTCCTCTTTGTCTTTTATTTGAATATCCTTTTTAAGCGACTTGACAAAAGGAAGTGGTTCTCAATTCAACTTCTTCCTGGGTGAACCGATTTTGATCATTCTTTTTTGATATGATAGCTAGTGTTTCTGATGTGGTCTTATTTAAATTAAGTCAAGATATGACAAGTGGTTTTTGAGTTATTCGTAATATTAATTTCTTAGTGCATTTTCTTTGAAATTAATTTTCGTTTTTTGTTAAAATCTTAGTTATAATGTAATATTTAAGGCTATGAACGTCTGTCTGTAAGCACTAATGGTTGTGAATTCGATTCTCATTCTTTTTTAATCTACTTCAAATAAAGGATTTGGCTCTGAATTTAATTTTTTATGTATGTTACCGTAACTTTTTACTGGATAAATCAATTTTGATGAATCTTTTTTTATACATATTTTTATACAGTTTTTAGTTTCACGCTGTATCCCCCACATACCAGTGTAGACAAGGGGAACCAGAGAACCTAGTGTTAAGACACTCCGTTCTCTTCTAACATTTCCGTTATCTACTTTTCACCGAATTGAAGCATTGCGTGCTGAGTGGCGGAACTCAACACCACGCTATACCTTGTTACCGAGAGCGAGGAAATCCAAAGACTAAATATTATTTAATATTTTCTCTTCCTCGATTGGGAATTGAACCCACAACCTGTCGCGTTTACATTCGCATATAAGTGCGCCTCGACAGGTCTCTCATATATATCGTTTTACATATATTTTAAGTTAAAATATTTATACAAAATTCCATACTTTGTAGCAAATATAATACTTGTTCTAACAATAAATATAGTTTCGAGCGCGATATAGTTGATTTAGGAGACTAAATAACATCTCAGTATTGACTTTACAAGCGATTCCAATAAAATATGACTAGCACAATGTTAAAGGCGTCATGGCGCAATGGGACAGCGCCTAACCGTAAGCGTGTTTGGTTATGAGTTCAATCTTTTTTTTTAACTCCATACAGCATCCCGCATATAGCAGGGTAGGCAGAGGGAACCTGAGAACCTAGTCTTAAGACACTTCGCTTCGAATGAGACATTTCGTGCTGAGTGGCGGAACTCAACGCCGCGCTTTGCCTTGTTACCGAATTCAGGAAATGAATCCTAATTTGAAATTTGTAATTATTTTTAAATTAAGTATTCCTATCACCGTAAGACGAAGTGCGATATTGAATTTCGCCACTCTACAATACAATGAGTCGATTTTAGACGAAAAATACTAGACTCCCTCTAATACTAGACTCTCTCTAACTACCTGTTACGCGGGATAAAGCATGAAGTTGAGGTGAAAACGAATATTTTTAAAGGAGTATTTTCATTACTTCTATCGAAAAGTAAACCAAAGAGCGGCGTTAAGGAATACTTTCACGTATAACTGTTGATCCAGAGATAGCTCAATATCAGATTAATAGGTTTTGAAGGGTCGGCAACGCGTAGTGATGCCCCTGGTGTTACAAGCGTCCATAGGCCACGGTAACCACTTACCATCAGGTGGGCCGTATTGCCTCGTTGCCACCATCGTGGTATAAAAAAAAAAAAAAAAAAAAAAAAAAAAAAAAAAAAAAAAAGAGCTACTACGGGGATTGAGGAGGTGAATATCAGAGCATCATGCCATTTGTCGTGACGGCCAATAAATGGGCAAATGGAAAATAAATGGATTCAAACATTCAAAAACATCCGTACACTTAGCAAGGTAGGCAGAACCTGGGATCCCTGTGTTAAAGACGCCTGAAAATTACTACGTCCTATAATATATTAATACGTGAGCCAAACTTTACCCCTTTTACGAAAATTAAGCGGACCGAAGGAGCATGTAACTTGGTACACTTATAGTTCCAATAGCGAAGGAGTGCAAAATGACAATAACTTTTTAAAATAAGGCATAAAAAATATATCAAATTAATAAAATAAATATTACACACAATACCATGGTTTAACATCCATGTTTATATGAAGTGACATATACGTTGCTAGGCAACGCGTTGTTAACACGTCAACGGGGACTCTAGTCTATATTATATCTCTATGGTATATTATATCATTTTACTTTTATATTGAATGAAAATTTTTAATGAAAATGTCGTAAATTGTCCTAACATAATATATAGCTGTAATTCAGCGTTTCATAGTAAATTCTGTGTCGTTATTGTGTACGTGATGAGAGTGGTTGAACATTTTAAGTATCATTCAAGATTTATATATAAATTTTAAAATATGAGGAGAAATCTATATATTAATACGTGAAGCAAAAACTTGGGCCCCCTTTTTACAAAAATTACGCGGACGGAGGAGCATGAGACTTGGCACACCTATAGTTTATATAGCCAAAGAATGCAAAATGTTAGTATCTTTTTACTTGCTTACTTACTTACTTAACTTCACGCTTATCCCTAGCGGGGTAGTCAGAGAGAACGGAGCGCCAAACGCTACGGTCCCTGCATACATCTTTCGCCTCGTCCATAGTCATTAACCTCTTCATGCATGCCCTCCGGGGAGTCCTCATGCTTTTTACGTGACCGTCCTCCAGTATCATTGATACTGTATTCTCGAAGGTCAACCGGGATCTCCCCCTGCCTCTCTTTAAAATAATACATAAAAAATATATAAATTTAATAAAATAAATATTACACACACTACCACGGTTTGACATCCGTGTTTATATAAAGTGGTCATATAGGTACATACGTTGCTAGTACGCGTTATTATCGCGTCAACGGGGACACTAGTATATATAAATAGGCAGCTTCACGCGTATTCCATAGCAGGGTAGACAGAGAGAATCTAGTGTTCCAACACTCCGTTCTCCGCTTTCCGATTGAATTTCAGACATTGCGTGTTCATTAGGAACTCAACAACACGCTTAACGTTACAAAAACAACTGAAAATAATTTCAATATAAGCATTTCTCCAAGTAGGAATCGAACCCACAGCCAATTGAGTTTAGAATCTGCCTCTATGCCACGATGGGCTCTACTCTTTAGGTAATTTAACCTCACATGTTCTTATCATTTAAAACTATGTTATTTCCTTAAGAAACTTAATCAAAACGAGTTTTCCCTGTGAGGGGACGGGGCTAGAATATACTATTTGAAGTTGTTTTTTTTTTTGTATGGGTAGACAGAGGCGAACTGAGAATTTTGTAGCAAAAATAACAAATGATACCAATGCTTAACTTAGCTTAGCTTAGGAAATAATACAATATATGTATATAATTTTAATGGCTGAAAATAAAGATATATAAGAGAGTATATATATATATATATATATATATATATATATATATATATATATACATATATATATATTAAGACACCTGCTCTGCTCCTTTTAACACTTCTGGTCCCCCACTTTTCCACGAAATGGAAGCACAGTGCTGAGTAGCAGCAATTCGAACGCCAAGCGCTTTGCCTTATTACCGACTGGAATCAAATTATTATTTAATATTTTTGCCTTCTGGAGTGGAATCGAACCCACAAAATATTTACGCTTAAAGTCGCACGCTTGTGTCTGCACCACGACAGGCCTATAAAAATAAACTTTTCCAATTCTTATATTAAATATCACTAATTTTCCGCTCTTACAAAGTTTTTAAAACAATATAACAAAGCAATAAAAGTTTGAAGCAAGCTTCGCTAGATCTTTTCCCTTGTTCCTAGGTTTTAAAAAGAAATTATATTCAAGTGGGAATAATGTTAGGTGTCAGGATGAAATTTGTAACGTTGATTGTATTTTTTATGTGTTACCGCATAACTTTTTACTAGCTGAACCAATTTTCATGATGCTTTTGTTATATGATAGCTTGTGCTGATGTGGTCTCATTTAGTTGAGATCTGGCGAGTTTTTGAGTTATTCGTAATAATTTTACTTTTAAGTGCATTTTCTTTGAAGTCAGCATTTGTTTTAGGTAAAATCTTCATTTTATTAAAGGCAGTGCTCATTTTGATTGTGTTTCTGAAGGAAAATAGCGGAATATAGTGCGGGGCGTGAAGCTGCTTTTTTATATAATATTCAAAGAATTA
Source organism: Philaethria dido (assembly GCA_033558755.1). Taxonomy (NCBI): domain Eukaryota; kingdom Metazoa; phylum Arthropoda; class Insecta; order Lepidoptera; family Nymphalidae; genus Philaethria; species Philaethria dido. Next base: position 58,733 of record JAKGSA010001238.1, on the reverse strand, counting down.
TCATATGATACTAATAATTTCAAGTAACTTAAATTTAATTATATTCTAAAAACTAAGCTATTTTCCTTCACGAACTCAATCAAAACGAGCGCTATCAATATGTAGTATAAACACACTGGCTTATTGCTTTTCCCAGCAATAGCGCTGCCAGATTGATTTCACATACAAAAATATTTCCGATACAATATAATACAACTGGAAGTACCTATACAAAAATATAAGATAAGAAGTCGAAAAAATATCTTTCTATCTACAAATAGGACGAGCGTTTTTTATGAATTTTTAAGGATTTTTACTTTAGGTAAAGGGAGCTGAAGAATCTATTTTTTTTTTTAACATATATATATATTTCTCTTCAATAACTTCATCCCATTTTCCTCTGGATTTGAGGCATAAGGTGCTGAGTAGCGGAACTCAACGCCCGACCTAAGAAAATGGAAATCGAACGCACGTTTGTGCCCCTGCGCCACGACGTTATACTACAGCTGGTGCTGCTAAGAGCATGCTTGATTCTCGAGATGTTGCGTTAAACGCCGCGTTTAGTCTTACCAGATAGCATGGCAATACATATGATTTTAAAATTAATAATAAACTAAGTGGGTATTTTTTTTTAATTTTTTAACTTCACGCTGTATCCCGCATATAGCAGGGTAGGCAGAGGAACCTGGCGTGCCAGACACTGAAACCCACTCTTCCGTTGCTAAATTGGCGCATTGCGCAATGGAGTGGCGGTACTCAACGCCGCGCTTTGCCTTGCAGCTACCAAACCCAGGAAATGAAACATTCCTTTCCTGGAGTGGGAATCGAATCACAACCTGTCGCGTGCGCTTATAGTCGCAATGACAGGTGTTAGTAACTATTAATAATAAAATTTTAAAACATAACGTCGCGTCATATAAGAAAGATTTTAACATCCCTAAAGGCAAATGAGATTTGAGTGTAATTTCATGCAAATGAATACGTTACTTAGCCGCCTTATATAATATTATATTATAAACTAAAATTACTTTTCTGAATATTAAGTATAATCTACTTAAAATTACATTACAATTTTAAAGCTAAATATTTTTTTTTATATATTTTTTAGCTTCACGCTGTATCCTGCAAATAGCGGGGTAGCAGAGGGAACCAGAGAACCTAGTGTGCCAAGGATACCTTACTCTCATTCAATATTTCTGTTCTCCGCTTTCCGCCAAATTGAAGTATTACGTGTTGAGTGGCGAACTCAACGCCGCTATTATTTTTTTACCTACTTCAATAAGCAATCGGCTATCAATTCGGCTGTATTTTTAAGTGTTATATGGAACCACCTTTGATGAGATGTGCTTTTTTATGCTGATAGTTGAATGCTTTCTGGATCCCGAATTTTAAATTTGCTAAGATCTGATCAGTAGTTTGAGTTATTCGTAATAATGTTACTTTACTGCATCTTATTTGAAGTCGCTTTTCTTCCCATGAGCATATCAAATGGGTCTGGAAAGCTCACCAATCATTGGTACATTTCCCATATGATATTTGCTCTAGTTAGTGGCAATAAAAACAAAATAATAATTTTAATAAAAAAAAAGTAAAGCTTCAACCTTTAAGCATTAAAGCACAAATTATTATGAATGGTAATCAAAACTACTTTTAACATCTTAAGTAAATTTAAATGGAACCACATCAGAAATACTACCTATTGTACAAAGAAATTATCATCCAAATGAGCTAATCTAGTATAAAATTATGAAGTAGCACACACATCTATATATAAATACGTGAAGCAAAAACTTTGGATCGCTTTTTACGAAAATTACGCGGGCGGAGGAGCATAGAACTTGGCACACTTATAGTTTATAAAGTGAAGGAGTGCAGAATGCTAATATTTTTTTAAAATTGTGCATAAAAAGTATATTAAATTAATAAAAAAAATGTTACTCACACTACCACGGTTTGACATCCATGTTTATATAAAGTGATATATTCGTATACGTCAATACGCATCGCGTTATTAACGCATTTACGGGGAAACTAGTTTAAAAAAATCTGCCGAATTTAATACGTCCTCCTTTTATAAAGGTCGGTTAGAAATGCGTCAATGCACTTTGACGACTCACTAAATAGTAGCAATAAAACAAAATCCACAATTTGTTCGAGAACTACATTCGAAAGGTAAATAAATTAAATTTCAGAACAGTGTTGTAAGTCTGCTTCATCGCTGCAACGACAGTGTTTCTCAAAGTTAGTACAAATTTTAGAAATGGTTACAATAATTATTACTATTTTTTATATAATTATATATTTACGAGGCCATAGTGGTGTAGTGGGAATGCAAACACGACTAGTTATGAGTTCAATTTGTATTTAGGGGAAGTTTATAATTTTATTTTTCATTTCTTGGCTTCGGTAAGTCATAGCCCGTCGTTGATTTCCACTCATACATGCCTTCTGGAAAAGTGCTCATGCTTTTTAAGTGACCTTTTTCCAGGAGTATTGATACGGTGTCCTTAAAAGTCAATAGAGGTCATTCCTACCTACCTACCTACTCCTTTTTACTTTTCTAAAAATATATATTTCTATATATTTGATAGTCACACACTTAGCAGAAATTTGTAAAATTCTCTCTCTCTCTCTCTCTCGCAGAGATGCTAACAACAAAAATAAGTTGTTATAAGCGTATAAGAATTTCGACGTAGCTGAATAAAAACGCATAAATTAGCGGGCGCTTGAACGGTTCCAAGAGGCTCGGGTTTGAATCCCGTTACGTTCAAAATTTTTATACATTTTCTAAAAATGTGTGTATATTTTTATAGTCCTCGATTTTGACGGTTATATAGTTTATTTTTTTAATTTTGATTTCCATACTTATATATAATGTATATAGGGAGTGATTAAATATCATAAAATTTGCACATCGGTTTGGGAACCACTGTACCGCCGTATGTCTTGTTTTCCTTTTGCAAATGAAATCCAAATTAATTACACTCTAAGTGTTTGCACAATCGTTCACTGAGCTTCAAATGAGTTTAAAATGTTTTATATATTGTATACTGTATTGTATAACGTAAATACAATATTTACATTGGAAAAATTAGGTGTAAATTTCAAAATTGTGAATTTGGTCATTTATTGGAGGAAAATTGGTTAATTTTTGGTTCATTAAGTCTAAAAGGATTAAAAATTTGATCATAGCATATCCTGGAAATTATATAACATATATATTTAAGATTTTAATAAAAAAGAAAATCAACTTCAAAGAACAACGGAACGGAGTGTATATATCTTAACATTAGGTTCTCGGGTTCCCTCTGCCAACCCTGCTATATGCGGGATACAGCGTGAAGTTAAAAAAAAAACTTCAAAAAAAGCACTAAAAAGTAAAATTGTTACGAATACCCAAAAATCTGACAAGTAGACAATATTAAAAAAAAACACATCAATGATGTATGTATATTAGTATATATATGTTATGTATGTATAGATATATATGTATACGTACGCCTGTCGTGGCGCAGAGGCACAAGCGTGCGACTGAATACGCAACAGGTTATGAGTTCGATTCTCAATCCAGGAAATGTAAAATTTAGTATTTTCATTTCTTGGGTTTGGTAACAAGGCAAAGCGCGGCGTTGAGTTCCGCCACTCAACACGCAATGCCTCAATTTGGCGGAAAGTGGGGAACGGAAATGTTGAAAGAGAATGGTGGATGAATAGCGTGAAGTTAAAAAAAAAACATAATATATGTTTCCTGTTCTATCCTGTCCTGTCCTGTCCTGTCCTGTCCTATCCTATTCTATCAAGCACAAGCTATCATAAAAAAAATCATCAAAATTTTTATGGATAAACATTATCCATATAAGTGCGATAACACACACGTATAGTCGAAGTCCCTGTCCCTGTGAGGGGACGGGGTTAGAATACAATTTCCCTCCGCTGCTGGGTTGCGTCCCGTAAGAGGCGGGTATCCCAGTAGTTTGGTGGTAAGAGGTTCCCGTCTGGCTCGGGACCACTATCATGTCAAAGACGAACCGCCAAATATCTTATGATGTGTTTTGGTTCGATGGCATGTAAGCCAGGTTTTCCCCTTTTCCACCCATCCTTTCCCCAAAATGTGGTGGTTCCGATTGCGGACTACTACATGGTCCTCCTCTTCCATCTGTATCTTCTAGGTTGACAACGCATCTACAACATCTCTGGTGTTGTAGATGTTCATGGGTGATGTGATGTGGTCCTTCTGCTCATTTGCCATCCGTTATCTATAAAAAAAAGGTCGGTTAAAAATATTCATTCACCTATTAAAATAAAATTACACACAAAAATTTTTGAAACTCAATTATTTAATTTCATAAAACACCGAGGGTATTTGTAGAAATATCTTCGACGTACAAACAATGTTCAACACTTAATTGTTCCAACGTACCGAAGCGAGTTGTGGACCGCAAGCCGTACTGAACACATGCCCTGTGAAGGTTTGCGGTCAAACTTGTATGTGTATCTCAATATTGGTCAGATTCAATGGTTTCCGTCATGAAAGCGTATTTTTGTTTTTGTATCTGTATGTATGGAATTTGGGACTGTAAATGTGTCTATTTTATGTATTCTTTGAAATTCAAGAGATTATGAGTAACTGTTTCACCTGACAATTATTTGCACTAAATGGCAATTTTTCGGGTACATTATAATCAAATATCACATCTTGCCTTATGCTAGTATGAGTTCGATTTCCACTTGGGGGAGTAGGAAATTCATTGAAGCCGTGGAATGATAATGCACGGTGTTAAAATCTGTGACTATAAAAAAAATGTATTTTCATGTCTTGGGCTTGGTAAGCGCGGCGTTGAGTTCCGCCACTCAACACGCAATGCCTCAATTCGGCGAAAAGTGGGGAACAGAATTACCGAAAAACCGAATTGGCGAACAATTTAGAATTTAACGGAAAAAGTAATCCGTCTTTAAAGAAAAAGTACTAAAAAGTACAATTATTACGAATAACTAAAAAACTACTTGTCAGATCTTAACTAAATTTAAATGGGACCACATCAGAAGCTCTAGTTATCATATAAATATTGGTTCACCCAGTAAAACGTCAAATTCTAACACACATAAAAAAACAGTCGACTTGATAACCTCCTTTTGTTAAATCGGTTAAAAATGCATATAGCTTCAAATAATATAAGAAAATACTATAATAATAACTCATGTTTGCTTCATACAGCGCAATGCAAGCGCAGTAAATACTGGTTACACCGACAACTTGTCACATTTGTTCTTTGAAAGTATTTAGTATGAAATATGATTATGTGGGCGCGTCTTCTCATATAGTGAATGCAGTTTTAGTTTTTACTTCAGAAATTATTGCTTGAAAACTGACGTTGTACAAGAAAACGCTTTTATGTTGCTATTTATACTAGTGTCCCCGTTGACGCGTTAACAACGCGTTGGTTAGCAACGTATATGTCACTTTATATAAAAATGAATGTCAAGCCATGGTAGTGAGTGACATTTATTGTTTTAAAAATATTATCACTCTGCGCTCCTTCAGTATATGAAGTATAAGTGTGCCGAGTTTCATACTCCTCCGTCCGTGTAATTTTCGTTTAAAGGGGTACAAAGGTTTTTTTCATCTCCTATCTTTTTTTTTCTTTTTTTTTTTTTTTTTTTTCGAATGATCCACATGCTGTTGACCCTAGCGGTCTTTACAGCGACACCGGGGGGTGAGGGAAGAGGGTGCTCAGTCCCTACGAAATGCAAGCACTAAGTGGCTGCTTGAGAGGATGCCGACAGGCGCAAGGGCGCCCCCTGCGGGACTAGGACCTCGGCTTGCGCGAGTCGTGTGGGCGGGGGATTCATCTCCTATCTTCGTATCTCTCAATATATAGGTTAAAGACCCCGCTGATGCGTAAAAAACGCGTTGCTTAGCAACCAAACAAATGTTAAATGCATGGTAGTGTGTGCAGTATTTATTATATCTTATTAACTGTATTAAAAAAAGAGGTTAACAATTCAAAAAGCGTGCGAATGTAAATGCGACAGGTTGTGGGTTCGAGATCTCCACTCCAGGAAATGTAAAATTTAGTATTTTCATTTCTTGGCTTTAGTAACAAGGCAAAGCGCGGCGTTGAGTTCTGCCACTCAACACGCAATGCCTCAATTCGGCGGAAAGTGGGGAGCAGAATTATTGAAAAAGAATGGAGTGTCTTAACACTAGGTTCTCTGGTTCCCTCTGCCTACCCCGCTATATGCGGGATACAGCGTGAAGTTAAAAACAAATCAATTCATCTGTTTATTTTTTCATGTGTATAACCGCATATCTTTTTACTGGGTACACCGATTTTGATAATCCTTTGTTTATATTATAGCTAGTACTTTTAATGTAGTACCATTTAAATTTAGTTGATCTGGATAGTAGTTTTTGAGTTATTCGTAATAATTGTGTCTTTTAGTGTATATTCTTTGAAGTCAGTTTCATTAAAACAATGTATATAATTCTAAATACTAAAGCGTTTTGTCACATAGACCGTGCTTTGTACTAAAAGCTATTCATTGCTATTGTATCATCTATCGAGCGATAAATTGCCTATTTCAAAGCTTTGAAAGCGCTTAAATATACGAAAGAATCCAAGCTTCTGTATTGTGCTTTATAAGCGCAATACTATATATGAAAAATATACGTGGAAGGAGGAGCATTTAATATGGCACACTTATAGTTTTATATGGAGAAGGAGTGCAGAATAAGTTACCATTTTTAAATAAAAAAGTATTAATATACTTAATTTTTAATCTCACATTGTAAATTCTGCATATAGCGGGGCAGGCAGAGGAACCAGAGAACCCAGTGTTAAGACACTCCATTCCTCTTTCAACAATTCTGTTTCCCACTTTCCGCCGAATTGAGGCATTGCGTGTTGAGTGGCGAACTCAACGCCGCGCTTTTGCCTTGTTGACTCAAACCCAGGAAATGAAAATACTAACATTTCCTGGAGTGGGAATCGAACACACAACCTGTCACGTTTGCAGTCGCACGTCACACGCCTCTGCGCCACGACAGACGTTTAGATTAAGATGTGACTAGTTTTTGAGTTATTCGTAATAATTTTACCTTATAGGGAATTTTCATGTTTTAAATTATTATTTACTCATAATAATGAAATAAATACCCACAAAGTACTAACAACATGTTAATAAGAAACTTTACTTAGAACGTTATTCGAAAGCTTACGAGAACGTTCTCAGTTACAAGATGAATTGCTCTAAATGTTTGACAAATGTTCCCCGCTATGAGTTATTAATGATATTGTGTGAGATGAAAAATTAATTACTTAATTACTTAGGAAAACCATTAGACGCAGTGGAAATCGTTTCACTGTATATACCATTGGTATGGGTTCAATTTTCACTTGAGAGGAGAATTTAAAAAAAAAAAAGAGGAGAGATGTCAAGGGACACCCGGATAGGCCGAAGTTCATACAACAAAAATTATCATCCCGATACCACACTGTTCTATGCGAAATAGAAAGACGAAACGAAAATAGCTTGCTCGCTTTCTATGAGATAGAGAGACAACTATAGCCAAAAGTGTCGTTACAACTTTTGATCTTAATTTTTTCCACTTGCCCCTTTTAAATAGAGCTTAACAATTTTTATCCATTACAAAAAGTGCATAACGCCGCCAACTTTCACTTTTTTTTTTCACTTTCAAAAGCAGTTGCTCGCTTTAGTGAAAACAGTGTCAAGACACTGACACTGCGTTCGCCACTTTAACGAATTTGAGACATTGCGTGTTGACTGGCAGAACTCAACACCGCGCTTTGTGTTAGCAGGGCGGAGAAATGAGTATAATTCTAATATAATCATTTCCCCTTGTGGGATTCGAACCCACCATCAATCGCGCTTACAGTCACACACTGTCCTACTGCGTTGCGGTGGCCTCTTTATATATAGGGATTAGATTAAAATTATTTTCATGTCTAGAGGCCTGACGTGGTGCAGAGGCACGAGCGTGCGACTGCAAACGTAATAGGTTGTGGGTTTGATTCCCACTGCAGGAAATGGAATTTTCATTTACTGGCTCTGGTAATAAGCCTCGATTCGGCGGAAAGTGGGCAACGGAAATGTTGAAAGATAATGAAAATACTAAATATTATATAAAATTTTCATTTCCTAGAGTGGGAATCGAACCCACAACATGTCACGTTTGCAGTCGCACGCTTGTGCTTCTATATTTTCGCCTCTCACCTATTTATATCCCTAATAAATCAAAATAAAATATTAATGGGCATATATTAAATTATCTCATATGAAAATACTGCGCTTGATTTATAAACGTTCACCGTTAGTACGAATCTGAAAATTCAGTTAGCGTAACTGCCAATTAAATATTAATAAATTAATCTCATAATACAAATAGTTTTAGTTTTTTCAATTTTTTATATCAAAATGAATGAATAAAAAGACTTTGTTGGTTTGGAGTTTGGACTCTTGAATATTTTCAATAATTTTTTTGTTATATAGTACGCGGTAGAGGTAGGTGCGAGAGGTATAACAGCGAATTATCTCTATAATCTATTAAAAGATCTCGGCCTGTCTAAAACGATTATCAGTCCATTTTTAGCACGTATTTCGAAAGCGGCATTAGTAGGATCTTTTCAAATATGGCTAGGTAAAGAAAAGAGCGCGGACAGTGGAGGTGAACGTAATGCGCATTTTAAAGGGGCCCCTTAAACCTAAACTTGGGTCGTAAGTCCCAGGCACTCTCCAAACTCCTCCCTCTGCAACGCAATGGGCCCGGCACCCGCACGGTGAATCCATGGATTGCTAAGAAGTTTCTTCTCACGTTGTATCCCGCACATAGCAGGGTAGGCAGAGGGAACTCGAGAACCTAGCGTTAAGAAACTCCGTTTTTATTGACATTTCCGTTCCTCACTTTCCGCCTAATGAAAGCATTGTGTGCTAAGTGGTTATTTAACGCCCCGCTTTGTTTTGTTACCAGAGCGAGAAAATGAAAATACTGCATATTATTTAATATTTTGTTTGGTGGTAGGAGGTTCGTCCTCCGTCTGGCTCGCGACCACCATCATGTCAAAGACGAACCGCCAAATATCTTATGATGTGTTCCGGTTCGATGGCATGTAAGCCAGGTTTTCCCCTTTCCCACCCATCCTTTCCCCAAAATGTGGTGGTTCCGATAGCGGACTACTACATTATCCTCCCTTTCCATCTGTATCCTCTAGGTTGGCAACGCATCTAGTACATCTCTTGTGTTGTAGATGTTCATGGGCGAAGGTAACCACTTACCATCAGGCGGTCCTTCTGCTCGTTTGCCATCCGGTATACATAAAAAAAAAAAAAATAATATTTTCATTTTCTAGTGTGGGAATGGAACCCACAACCCGTCGCGTTTACAGTCGCATACTTGGCCTCTGCGCCACGACAGGCCTCTAAGTTTAATTTTTAAGCGAACAAATGAGTATATAATTTAATCCATTAAAATAACTATAAATGAATAATGAAGATTTTAACAAAGAAAGAAAACGGACTTTAACGAAAATGACAATTATTACGAATAACTCAAAAACTACAGGTCAGTTCTTAACTAAATTTAAACTGGACCACATTAGAAACACTAGCTATAATATAAAAAAAGAATGATCAAAATCGATGTACCCACTAAAAAGTTACGCGGTAACACAAAAATAACAATCGAATACACAACCTTTTATTTTAATACAGTTAATAAAATACGAGTATAATGAATACTACACATACTATCCTGCATTTGACATTTGTTTGGTTGCTAGGCAACTGGTTGCATACGCGTCAGTGAGGCCTCTGATAAGCTTAAATACTCAAACGCTTTCAAAGGTATAAACATAGGCAATTATCGCTCGATATATGATACAATAGCCTAGAAATATTACAATGAATGGCTTTTAGCACAAAGCACGGTCGACATGTTGAAACGCGTTAGCGTTTAGAATTATAAACTAGAGGTTCACGCTTTATCCCGCATAGCATTGTAGTCAGAGAACATAGTGTTAAGACACTCCGTTCGCCATTTACCACCTGAATTCGATATTTGCTTGTTAGGAGACGGAACACGAAGTCGCACTATGCCTTGCTTATAATTCAAAAAAAGGATCATCAAAATACGCCCGGCGTCGCGCAGAGGCACAAGCGTGCGACTGTAAACACGACAGATTATGGGTTCGATTCCAACTCCAGGAAATGATATTTTATTATTATTTAATACTTTATTACACCAACAAAAATATAAATACACAATGAAATTAAACAAAGACAAGAAGAGAAAACAGTTTATGTAAAGGCGGCCTTATCACCACAGGCGATCTCTAGTTATGTAAGTATTTTCTATGTTAGTATTTTCTTTTCCTTGGTTTGGTTATAAGGCAAAGCGCGGCGTTGAGCTATGCCACTCAGGTAACGCGAAGTGGAACGGAGTGTCTTAACACTAGGTTACCTCTACCTATCCTGCTATATGTGGGAAATTAAAAAAAAAAACTGTCACTTAATACCTATTGTCTTCTATTAAAGCGGACTGTTGAGAACAGAGTGTCTTGACACTATATTCTCTCTAAATACCTTAATATGCGGAATAAAGCGTAAATTTATCTATTATGTTAATAAGTGAAGCAAAAACTTTGTACCTCTTTATTAAAATTACGCGGCCGTAGCGACATGAAGCTTGCTACACTTATAGTTTATATAGCGAAGGAGTGCAGAATATTACATTAAAATATATTAAATTAATAAAAAAAATGTTACACACACTACCATGGCTTGATATGAATGTTTATATAAAGTGACATATTCATTGCTAAGCAACGCGTTGTTAACGCGTTAACGGGGACATTAGTATAAATAGTAACATAAAAGCGTTTTCTTGTAAAACGTCAGTTTTCAAGCAATATTTTCTGAAGTAAAAACTAAAACTGCATTCACTATATGAGAAGACGCGCCCACATAATCATATTTCATACTAAATACTTTCAAAGAACAAATGTGACAAGTTGTCGGTGTAACCAGTATTTACTGCGCTTGCATTGCGCTGTATGAAGCAAACATGAATTATTATTGTAGTATTTTTCTTATATTATTAGACGTATTTTAACCGATTTCACAAAAGGAAGTTATCAATTCGATTGATTTTTTTTATGTGCATAAGTTTTTAATTGGTGAACCAATTTTGATGGCTCTTTGACATATGATAGCTAGTATTATCGATGTGGTTTTCCTTAAATTTTGTTATGATGTGACGAGCAGTTTTTGAGTTATTCGTAATTTGTTGTACTTTTTCTTTGAATTTAGCTTCCTTTTTTTGTTAAAATCCTAAACCTAGTATAAAAACATTATGTTTTTCCACTTTCTAAAATTGACATATAGTATGGAACTAAACACTGCACTTTGTCTCAACAGGATGAAATGAATACTCACTACAGTGGGAAACCCCATAACCATCGCTTTCATATAACATACTTCATATCTTGAACTATTAAGTTAGTTTTTTTTTTTTTATGGATACCGGATGGCAAACGAGCAGAAGGACCGCCTGATGGTAAGTGGTTACCTTCGCCCATGAACATCTACAACACTAGAGATGTACTAGATGCGTTGCTAACCTAGAGGATACAGATGGAAAGGGAGGATAATGTAGTAGTCCGCTATCGGAACCACCACATTTTGGGGAAAGGATGGGTGGGAAAGTGGGAAAACCTGGCTTACATGCCATCGAATCGGAACACATCATAAGATATTTGGCGGTTCGTCTTTGACATGATAGTGGTCGCGAGCCAGACGGAGGACGAACCTCCTACCACCAAAACTTCAACTATTAAGTTTGTTTGCATCAATATCTTTGCATCAAATGTCTGCATCTATATTACAATTTAAAAAAGTTGTGACAAGACGTTTGTGTGTTAAAGGTTATTACTTAATTAATGATTTTATAGATGATAACACGCCTTGGGAATGAAATGCTCGCTCCAGTCTATTTCAAAGGTATCATTGTTACTAATAAATAATTATAAAGTATGACTGAGAAAAAAAAAAGAAAGTCCCGCTGAGTTTCTTGCGCCGGTTCTTCTCAGGTCTGAGGCATTAAATTTAGTAAACTGATGGTATTTGACGTTCAAAAAATGAAGCTTGTAACTTCTTACTTTGAATAAAATTATTTGATTTTTATTTTGATTTTTGATTTTGATCATAGTTTTTTTCTTATACCAGGATAAGCAGAGAGCACCTAGTGTCACGACACTCCGATTTCCGCTTCAAAATATTTCGACGTGAGTGACGTTAAGCTCAACGTCACGCTTTACAGAAAAACGAAAATAATATTAATATAATCATTACCCGAATGGGAAATGAATTTACATCCAATCCTGCTTACAGTTACATGCCTAGTACGCTATGATGGCTTAGTAATATAGTTTTATATAAGTAACATTCGTTTGCACTGACTAAATTCCCTAAAATCCCGGTTTCTTTTCGTTTTAGGTACAAATTTATTATTTTGAATAATCTTTAATGCTTTTACACATTACATCACATACACTGCCCAAACACCCTACAAGCCAAATTTCAGCCTTCATAGCCAGCATTTCACCTGTACGTTGTCTGTCAGTCACTCAGTAACGCAAGCTTTTTATATAATAATATATATATATATTTAACTTCACGCTGTATCCCGCATATAGCAGAATTGAGCCAGAGGAGCCAGAGAAACTAGTGTTAAGACACTCCATTCTGTTTCAACAATTCCGTTCCCACTTTCACGCCGAATTGAGGCATTGCGTGGTAATGGCGGAACTCAGCACTCACCTTTGCCTTGTTACCAAATCCAAAGAAATGAAAATATTAATTTTACATTACCCTAGAGTGCAGAATCGTACCCGCAATCTGTCGCGTTCACAGTCGCACGCTTGTACCTCTGCGCCACGACAGGCGTTTTATATATGTATGTATATATATATGTTTAATACACTTATTGTTGACATGTATAAAAGAAGCTTATTGGTTTTAGGTTACCGGAACAGAACAATCAATCCAAGTTCACAAGCGAAATAATATTTGATGTCCAAATTAAAAGATTTAAGAGACCAATCATTACTGGCATAAGAGTTTGACTGTAAACGCGATGATGGTGGATTCGATTCCTACAGGAAATGAAAATGTTAAATGAGCCTAATATTATGTTAGTATTTTTTATTTTTTTTGCCTGTTTCCTTGCTCTGGCAAAATAGGAGTGCGGCGTTGAGTTCTGCCATTCATCACTTAATGCTAAATTAGCGGAAATTAGAATTAAGTGGGGATCGAAAATGTTAAAGAGAACAGAGTGTCTTACTTACCGCCTAGACAGTTCTCAGGATTCCTTCTGCCTACTATATAATATTAAGGATACAAAGAAAAGAAAGGAATTAATCATAGTATCAATGATACTCTAAAAGAGGTCGCGTAAAAAGCATAAGGACCCAGCAGACAATGAAAAGGTTACTGGCGGCTGTGGAGGGTTAAGGTGGCGTTCCGTTCTTTCTGATTCCGGAAAGCAGCGTAAAGCTAAAAAAAAAAAAAACAAAGGCTCCGATTTTTTTTTTTTGAACTATATTTAAATATTTGTGTTTCAAATGATGATAAGTAAAATTATAAACTTTTTTATTGTCATTTTTTAATTATATTTACATACAGCGTTCAAATTTTAAAACACCATGTGTCCGAATTCGGGTGAAATTTGACTAGTGTCTGAACACTTCACTCTCTCCTGACTTCTTGCTCTATTAAGGAATAAAAATTATCATTAAAAATTAAAAATAAATCGCTCAAGCTTATAACTTAAGCAACATCGACCTTGTAACGTATTTTCTTCAACTTGAGTTGTGTAAATATTTTTCTTACATAATTTATTAGTGTTTGTTAATGTATTGACGCTTTGTTGTTTGTTACCAAACTGTCAAAATAAGGGTAAACTAGAATATACATTTTTCCCTATTTTCACTATTTCTGCCTTTTTCTTGATAAAAAAAACTACTTTTTAGACTTAGATAGATAAGAATGCTTGTATAGGGTATGTCAGTGGCGAGGCGTCCATACAACTCGATTCCCACCGGCTTGCATACCTTTCAAAGTACAACTATGAGACCTAAAAAAAGGCGGCAAGAAGCCGGTAAGTGGCGGAACTCAGCGCCGGTCTTTAGGCGGTGGTTTTTCATATATATTTTTAATGTATATGAAAAATTTATAATAATTAATTAGTATTTCCATTTTCTCTCTCTGGTAACAAGGCAAAGTGTGGCGTTCAGTTCCGCCACTCAGCACACAATACTTTAAGTCAGCGGAAAGTGGGGAACGAAAATCTCGAATGAAACAATTTATTTAGCGACCCTGCATTTGCGCCTGCACGTGTGAAAATATTTTTCACGTGAAATATATACTGGCGCGTTATGGTAGTAAAATTGTTTAGTTGGCCGTCACGGCAGATGGCATGACGTTCTGATGGCATCATGTCCGCACACCGCCACTCAAGATTACATTGTGGTTTCTCTCTATAAGAACGGCGTAATATTTTTTAACAACATTCTACTCTTAACTGATTTTTACTCCATAACTTATTTAATGAGGCATGTCGTGACGCAAAAGCAAAAGCGTGCGACTGTTAACGCGACAAATTGTGGGTTCGATTCCCACTTCAGAAAAAAAAATCGTTAAAGTAATATTTAGTATTTTCATTTCCTCGCTCTAGTAATGATGCAAAGAGCGGCGTTGAGTTCCGCCACTCAGCACGCAATGCCTCAATTCGGCGGAAATTGGGTAACTCTGGTACCCTCTGCCTACCCTGCTTTATGCGGGAACAGCGTGAAGTTAAAAAAAAAATCTTATTTATATTATTAATCTAAATGTTTCACATCTACCAGGGATCCTATGATGGCTTATTTTTTTCATACATGGTTCTTTTCATTTTTTGAAACGAACATTAGGAATTAACAATATTTTAATTATTGAAGTCATCAAAACACAATGGGATATACTTACAGTTATAAGCATGATTGGTTGTCTGTTCGATTCCCACTAGAAGGAATAACTATGTTCTAAGCTTTTATTTGTTCGGTCTGGTAAACAAGCTCAAAACTCTATATTGAGTTCTACCATTCAAATCGGAGCAAAAAATAGCAGAACGGTGTCCTCACCTTAGACTTTTACTTTAATATAGTATAGCAGTATCGAGGTGTGAAAATTTTAGTTAGGCAAGCCGGTAAATTTAGAGAAGTTGATGTATATTTAGGGAAGCCGGTACATTTTTAGGAAAGCCGTTAATTTTTAGAGTAGCCAGTATGTTTAGGGAAGTCGATATAGGATGTGAAGGTATTTAGAAATCTTATTATCAAATTTTGGCGATGACCTTTTTTTTAGCTAAAATTTAATTACATTTCGAGCTCCACATTTTCTTGGCGACCTTTTTTTTAGCGCTCGTACTTGTACTTTGAAAAGTTAGACAAGCCGGTGGGAACCGTGTTATATGGACGCCTTTCCACTGCTATTTAAAAAAATACTCTCAACACCTTACTTTATACAAAAAAGCTAGAATATAATAAAAAATCACTAAAAAAAATCGAACTTCCTACACCCCAATATACAAAGCCATTTAAACCACAAAACAATTTAACAATGTTAAATGAAATCCGAGAAACAGTTTAGATATCAGAAATCCTAAACCAACATAACTTTGAGTTTACTCTCAATACAGAGGTATCCTCTACAAATAGTTAGGGGAAACTGTAACTGAAACACTAATACAGTATATAATAACTGGAAATTTAGTTTTATTTTATTTACTGTATGTGGTTGTATGTGATATTCAATTTTAACCAGCTTGAAAAAAGGAGGAGGTTATTTTTTTTTGTTTAACTGTTTTCTGGGTGAACCATTTTTTTAAAATTATTACTTTAATCATTATGGTTTTGAAATGGTTCCATTTAAAAAAAATCAAGCTCTGACGTGTAGTTTTTGAGTTATTCATAATAACCATCGCGCTCACACACTGAGGCAAATAATATACAATTAATTTTGTTTGGTGGTAGGAGGTTCGTCCTCCGTCTGGCTCGCGACCACTATCATGTCAAAGACGAAACGCCAAATATCTTATGATGTGTTCCGGTTCGTTGGCATGTAAGCCAGGTTTTCCCCGTTCCCACCCATCCTTTCCCCAAAATGTGGTGGTTCCGATAGCGGACTGCTACATTATCCTCCCTTTCCATCTGTATCCTCTAGGTTGGCAACGCATCTAGTACATCTCTTGTGTTGTAGATGTTCATGGGCGAAGGTAACCACTTACCATCAGGCGGTCCTTCTGCTCGTTTGCCATCCGGTATCCATAAAAAAAAAAAAATATTTTCTATATTTGAATAATTTTATTTAGATAAGGTTAAGATAACAAAATACAATAACTAAGATTAAAAAAAAAGCAAACCGACTTCAAATAAAATGTATTAAAAAGTACAATTATTACGAATAATTTAAAAAAACAACAACTCGTCAGAACTTAACTAAATTTATATGAGACTACACCAGAAGCACTAGCTATCACATAAAAGAAGTTTGTTTCATACAGTAAAAACTTATGTGGTAGCACACATAAAAAAATACAATTGAATTGCATACCTTCTTTTTTTTTAATAAGGTTAGAAATATATAAATAAGTCTTTATGTTTTCATGTGTATCTGTGTCAATCAACGCATGTCATGGCGCAGAGGCACAAGCGTGCGACTGTAAGCGCGACAGGTTGTAGGTTCCATTCCCACTCCAGGAAATGGAATTTTTCATTTTCTGGGCTTGGTAACAAGGCAAAGCGCGGTGTTGAGTTCCGCCACTCAGCACGCAATGCCTCAATTCGCCGGAAAGTGGGGAACGGAGAATCTTAAGACTAGGTTCCCTCTGCCTACGCTGCTTAAGCGGGATGCAACGTGAAGCTATCTATGTATGTATGTATGTTTGTCTGTGTGTGTAGAAGTATGAAATATATGAAAGAAAATATTAAGAGAAGATTTCTTGTTATTTCTATAGAAATAGATACCCTCTTTCTTTTTTTGAGATTGGTAAAATACGAGTATATTTATAATGTCGAGTTACGTTTACGTCGCGTCATAAGATATCGTCGCTTAACGACCGCTCGTTTCCGTTGTAAGGTTATCATTTAGACTAGATGCTTAGAAAGTATTACATATAAAAAAAACATCTACATGGGCGGAAAACGGATAAAAGAGTGACGTAATAAATATGCCATGAAGGTAAAATAGATTTTGAATTTGAAATTCATTTTTTTGATACTTTAAAGTGGTAATGACTCAGTTAGGCAACCAAAAACATACTTAGAAAACGTATAAATATTTGAGGTAACTCTCGTAATAAGGCAAAGCGCGGCGTTGAGTTCCGCCACACAGCACACACACAGCTCAATTCGGTGGAAAGTGGCAAACGGAAATATAGAACGGAGTGTCTTAACACTAAGTTCTTAGGTTCCCTCTGCCTACTCTGGATAAAGCGTGAAACTAAAATAAATATGAACGCAGCGGAACCTTTTACAAATTTCTATTACCCAAGCATTATTTCTAGGAATAATCATTTAGCAAGAGAGAATGCTATTTATTAAATATTTATTAATTTATTTTTTTAACTTCACGCTGTATCCCACATATACCAGGGTAAGCAGAGGGAACCTGAGAACTAATGTTAAGACACTCCGTTCTCTTACAACAATTCCGTTCTTATATTTATTTATAGATAATTTAAAGCTTTATAATCTATATGTATAAAACGCTTGCGTTACTGAGTGACTGACAGACAACGTAAAGGTGAAAGGTGAAACTATGGGACATAGAAAGCTGAAAGAATTCTAAGACAATATTTCTCAAAATTCCTACGAAAATTGGGATTTTAGATTCAATTCGGCGGAAAGTGGGAAACGGAGTGCCTTAACACTAGGTTGTCGGGTCCCCTCTGCCTACCCTAGTGAAGCTAAAAAAATAGTCCATAAATGAAGTCACAGGAAAAAGCTGTATTATATATACAACAGTATAATTTCGCTAAGACATCCAAACCCCATAATAAATCATGTACATCGAAGTGATTTTGCAATTGATTGATACATACACGCGTCTATCAATCACATGGTTACGTTACTAAGCTCTTCATTAAATAATATATATTTATACAAGTTGCAGCCCGTGACTTCGTTTGCGTGGACTTAGAGCCTTGCAGTGGCGAAGGGTAAAAAAATGATAAAAGTAAGCCGGTATATAGAGGTAAGCCGGTACATAGAGGTAAGCCGGTATATATTGATACGAAATGGACGTAAATATATATTCATGATATAGGATATTAGGTTCTTGTCGAGCTTCTTTATTTGCATTTTTGTTGAGCTTGCTTTTTTACAATCTCAATCCCAAATTTTTAACGACCTTATTTTTAGCACATAAATTGTTTTTCAGCAAAATTAATTTCAAATTTCATACTTCTACTTCCGTCAATCTCATAATAATGGTACAGACAAAGGTTTCCGCAATGATATAATTCTTGCTATTATTACAATCACAAATGATGACATTAAGCTAAAATATATATAAAATATAAAATCATAAAAATATAGTCAAATAACATACTTTTTACAAATTGTAATATTTGTTATACTTACCACCATACTTTCATGTAGATCTGTTCAGTAGTTTTTGCGCCAAAGGGTAATGAACATTCATTCTCACAAACTCTCCGGCTTGTAATATCAAGTACTAGCTGTTACTCGTAGCTTCGCAGGCGTGATTAAAAGCAGTCCATACTACATACCATAGTGTGTAGTGCATATATTTTTTGATAAACCGTCATGTGTAGTGTTAAGACATTCTGTTTCTCACTTTCCGCCGAATTTAGGCATTGTGTGCTGCGTAGCGGAACTCAACGCCGCGCTTTACCTTGTTACTTTGGTAACAATAAATAACCCAGGAAATTAAAAATACCATTTCCTGAAGTGGAAATCGAACCAACAACCTGTCGCGTTTACAGTCGCACGCTTGTGCCTTCATGCCACGTCAGGCGTTCTAAGAATATCTGTACAAAGTTTTATGATGATCCGTTTTGTAGTTTCGGCGTGAAAGCGTAACAAACAAACTGACATACATATTTACAATAGTAGTAGATATATAATAATAAATTAGTCACAAAACTATATCAAAGCATATTGATATTTCCCATACATATTTACGTAATATAAACTTTCCTGCCATTAATTACAGTGTATAAACAGCGGATATGTCTCACAAATACGCAAATTACCTGTTACGTTGTTGATTAATGATAATTATGTAATGATAATGATATAATAATAATGATATAATGATAATAATATAATGATAATATTGTGATTGAGGGCTGTCGTGGCGCAGAGGCACAAGCGTGTGACTGTAGACGCGACAGGTTTCTGATTCGATTCCCACTCCAGGAAATTAACAGATTAAATAATATATAGTATTTTATTTTCCTCGCTCTGATAACAAGGCAAAGTGAAGCGTTGATATCCATCACTCAGCACGCAATTCCGTAATTAGGCAGAATGTGGGGAACGGGAATGTTAAAAAAGAACGGAGTGTCTTAACACTAGGTTCTCTAGTTCCCTATGCCTACCATGACATATGCGGGATACAGCGTGAAGTAAAAAAATGTTAATATTAAATAATTGAATTTTACTATTATTTTAGTAAAAGAAAAACCAGCTTTCCCACAGAACAGGGTAGACGGAGAGAACCTAGTTTCATGAAATGCCGTTCTCTTCTTCTTTCCGCTCGCATTTAAATTCGAGGCATTGCCTGTTGAGTGACGGAACTTATCGTCGTACTAATATCAATAATCATTTGGCCAAGTAGGAGGGATTCTAGCCCACAACCAATTACGTTTGCAGTCGGGTGGATGCCCCTATGTTTACGAAATTACGTACGTGAAGAGAAAATAGTACAGATTATGATAAAAAAATACTTCTATAATAAAAATAATAATGTTTCAATATTATCTATATATAAATACGTGAAGCAAATACTTTGGATCCCTTTTACGAGAATAACGCGCACGGAGGAGCATGAAACTTGGCACACTTATAGTTTAAATAGAGAAGGAGAGCAAAATGCTAACATTTTTTTTAAATAATGCATAAAAGCTATATTAAATTGATAAAATAAATGTTACACCATGCGTTTGACATCCATGTTTGTATAAAGTGACATATTGTTAAAGACAACGCGTTGTGAACGCGTCAACGGGGACACTTGTTCTAGTAAATCTATGAATTCCTACCCTGATAAAGCAAAGTGGAAAGTTGAATTCCGCCAATCTGTATACAATATATTTAAATGGTCAGAAAATGGAGAGCGAAGTGTTTAAACACAAAATTCTATTCCTGTCATGAGTGAAAAACAAGGAAATTTTAGAAATATTTTCTATTTTTCCCTTATCCCATTACGCAGTTTATTATTTGTTTCACCATACTATTATTAAAACCTCAATCTTTCCTTATTTCCTTAGAGTTTAATTTTAATAAGCACAGTCCTTTGTCTAAAGCTAATATAATGAGACTGGGTAACAATAACTTAAATATAAATCTCGTAAATGGTGTTCTATTGTAATAATCTCATTTAATATTGCAGATTTGCGTTTACCTTTTACTGTTTGAAAAGAGGAATAATTTAAATTTAAATAATATTCGAGGCACACAAGCCCAAGCGTGCGACTGTAGACGCGACAGTTTTGGGTTCGATTAACACTTCAGGAAATGGAAATAATTAATATTTAGTTTTTTTCTATCCTAGCTCTGGTGACATGGCAAAGCAGGGTTGAGTTCCGGCAACCAGCACACATTGCCTCAATGTGGCGGATAATGGGAACAGAAATCTTAACTACCCAACTTCTTTAAATCTTAACTGCCACTCAGCACGCAATGCCTCCACTTGGCGGAAAGTGGGGAACGGAAATCTTAAGAGAACGGAGTGTCTTAACACTAGATTCTCAGGTTCCCTCTGCTTACACAGCTATGTGTGGGATACAGTGTGAAGGTAAAAAAAGAATAGGTTATCTTGGTACGGGATCTGGTTGTAGGCTCGATAATTGTGGGTTAGATTCTCAACGGTAGGTAGGCAGCCGTAGTAGACCGGCTTTTTCCACCACCCTTGACTATGCCCCGCAATCTTACTTTACAAGCTCCTGCTACTGGGTTTCAGAAAAGATAGAGGTGTTTCCGCGGCCTCGGCTTATATTTGGTTTGCTTACCATCTGCCAACATGGGAGTTAAAATCGGGCTGGTATCCATAAAACGCATGGTATGTTATCTTGTATATATAAAATCACGTAAAAAATGGGTTAGGTCCCCTCGAAAAAAGATGATTGAATTATTTACCTTTTTGCGCTCTGGTAAGACAAAGTATGACGTTAGGTATCACGGACGGACGTTAGGTATTTTCTCTGACACTGCTATAAGGCATAAACTGTGAAGCTGCTTTTCTGCTTTTTTTTATAATTTTATATATTGATCACTATATGCGAGGTTTTGGCGACCAAAGCGGGCTGATCCCTTAGAATTATCATAATATAACAGTCAATACTATAAACAAAGGTCGACACAAATTATCTCTATATTCACACACGTTCTCAGATTTTGGGCATTGTTGATAACTTTATCTGCTTAGAAACTTACAGAAACTCGAAGGTGTTGATGTATTAGACTAACTTATATTACAAATTATTATGTCTTGTGAGTTAGGATAATTCGTAATCACAGATGTACCTAACATCTGTGATTACGAACTACTGTATTGTTCTTTTTTAGCAGGATACTTCGTCCCATTTAACATTTCCGGTCCCCACTTTCTGCCGAACTGAGGTATTGCATGCTGAGTGGCGTAACTCGACGCCGCGCTTTATCTTGTTTCCACAGCAAAGAAGTGAAAATACTAAATTATATTAAATACTTCCATTTTTTGGAGTGGGAATCGAACCCACAACCTGCCGCATTAACAGTCGCACGCTTGTGGCCGCACGATTGGCCTCAGGCTATAATTTTCGAATGCCACATTTTTAGTGTGTAAAAAATTAAATTATATTTACATAATTTTTTTTATGCGTTTTTAGCGTTATGTTAAGTTTCGCCACTCATCACGAAATGTCTCGAGTTGGGGAAAAATAGGCATATATGTGCTTTGTGAGATACATTCAGAAATAGAGGTAAACCTGCCACTGATTACTGTAAAATTTTTAAATATTTAAATTTCCAAAATGTTTTGAATATAATACAATATAAACTTTAACAAAAAAAATACTAAAAAGTAATAATATTACAAATAACTCAAAATAATGAATAGTAGATTCAGATCTTAATTAATTGATTATATATAAATTATTTTCAATTTCCCACTCACTCATTAAACCACGGCGTTAAGTTACGCCATTCAACAAACTAATGTGACATAAAAAACACTAGTTGTAACATATAAAATATAAATACATACATACATACTTAGCTTCACGCAGTATCCCGCATATAGCAGGGTAGGCAGAAGGAACCTAGCGTTAAGATAATCCGTTCCCAACCTTCCGCCGAATTGAGGCATTGCGTACTGAGTGGCGGAACTCAATGCCGCGCTTTGCCTTGTTACCAAACCCAGGAAATGAAAAAATCCATTTCCTGGAGTGGGAATCGAACCCACAACCTGTCGCGTTAACAGTAAAATATAAGTAAACATGTAATTTATGATTTCCGAACGCGTAGTGTAGAGCAGTGCGGCAATCACGTCTCGGGTCAATCAAATTACCTCTGAGCCTGACGACGCCGGAATCTAATCTGTTTGAGATAGATTTTTGCAGGTGCTAAATAAGAACTTTTAGAATTTCGGCTTTTTTTTATGTGAAACACATGTAGTTACCTGTGGTGAGGGGTGAAAATTTTAGTTAGGCAAGCCGGTAAATTAAGGGAAGCCGATTATATTTAGGGAAGCCGGTAAATTTTAAGGGAAGTCGATATATTTAGGGATTTATTTAGTAATTTCACTATCGAATTTAGGCGAAGACCTTTTTTTTGCACTTTATGCCCAATATTTTCTTGGCGACCTTTTTTTTTACAGTTCTCACACCTGGTTTGACTTTGTTTTTTGGAGCTCCACATTTTATTGGCGAGCTTTTTTTTTTAGGTCTAGACATTTGTACTTTGAAAAGTTAGGCAAGGTGGTGGTAATCGAGTTGTATGGACGCCTCGCCACTGGTGAACGTTAATGCGCATTTTCAAGGGGCCCTTCAAACTGCACTTTGATAAGCCCTAGGCACTCTCTAAACTTCTTAATACGATTGGCAGTCGCATGATGAATTGGATGGATGGATGGATTTCTAAGGAATTTCTTCTTTTTGGCGTGCTTTGGCAGTAAAATCGACTAGACTAAATAAGAACTACTTGAATTTTGTGCTTTTTAACCGACTTTCAAACAGGAAGTCATCATTTCGACAGTATTTTGTTTTGTGTTACCGCGTAACTTTTTTCTGGATGAACCAATTCTGATGTTACTGATGTGGTTTGACTTAAATTTAGTTGAGATCTGACGAGTAGTTTTAGAGTTATTCGTAACAATATTATTTTTTAGTACATTTTATTTGAAGAAGTTTTTTGTTCTTTTTAATTTAAAGGCTTGTTATTATTAAAATTTTAATTATTGTCTAGGACATATGAATCGGTGAGTGCAGAAACAACGTAAATCACAAAAAGTGCAAAAAATTGTAATCAATTTAAACTAACTTAGAAAGGCAAGATGCGTGTTGTTTTTCTCCCTCCTGAATAATTTGCTCCGGACTTACGTTGTTTCTGCACTTACAGATTTATATATTGTTGCGCTTTTACTGTAAAATCTGCTGGTTTGCCGTCACGGCATACGACATGACGCTCTGACGCCATCATCGGGTCTGAATTCTGCTACGCTTGAAAGTTTTAAATATTTTTGTATAATAACTTTTATATTACCTTGTAAAAATATAAAAACTTTCATTAATTTTAAAAATAATTAGTTTTCTAGACCTACGTTGAGTCTAGAAAAATATAATAAGGAGAAATTTATTATCTAACATTAATTTTGAAAGTGAAAATGAAAATTTATCATGGCAAGATTCAAAATTTAATGAATTTTAGACCTGAATTTCATTCTAGAGATTGATTAGGCTCCCCTTAATTTGCTAATGCGTAAAACGATAGCACTGTTCTTACTCAGTAGGTGTGTACCTTACTGCGCGTGGTAGTAACAAATTCAAATCGGTATATTTAAGAATTTCGTTTATATGCATAAATAAACAGAGAACCTCCATATTTTTCGTAAGGTCGGATAAAAAGTATATATAAACATAATAAATACAATATATTAATTAATTAATTTATAATGAGAATTTATAAAAAGTAAAAAAAATTATAAAAAGAATTTATAAAAGATAAAAAGTATATATAAACATAATAAATACAATATATTAATTAATTAATTTATAATGAGAATTTATAATGAGATATAATTGTAGCTCCGTGCTCTGTGCAAAAGAGACTTGGGTACACCGAAAAGATGAGTGATGAAAGAAGGGTGAGAAATATGTATGAAGCAAAGATAAGTGGCAAGACCGGTAGGGGTAGACCTTGGTTGACCTTCAAGAACACAATATCAATGATACTGGAGGATGGTCACGTAAAAAGCATGAGGACCCCTCGGAGGGCATGTATGAAGAGGTTAATGACTGTGGACGAGGCGAAAGAGGTATGCAGGGACTGTAGCGTTTGGCGCTCCGTTCTCTCTGACTACCCCGCTAGGGACAAAGCGTAAAGTTAAGTAAGTAATATATCTATAATTAGAAACTCTAAAGAAACCACTTTAATAATATTAATCATATAACAACGTAGTCACCCCTAAAACCTTAATACTTTTACACGTGTAAGTATTATGTGAAAATAAGGAAAGTTACCAACTTTGATGGTAGATACTTCGTTACATGAACTTACATGAAAATTGTGGGAAGTCAAACTTTTGGGTGGAAAACTAAATTTTGACAAGCTTATAATTAGTTTGACACCATAATGGCATCGGACAGGATGTGACTGTCAACTGAGAGGTTATGAGTTCGATTTCTACTTGGAGAAAATTATTATTACCCGATTGTCAGAGGAGGGTTATGATTTTCGCGCCTATCTTTCGCGTGTATGTTTGTAATATTCTTTATTACCTTGAAGCTATGAATCTTCCAAACCCCTTGACCGAGTTACATATAATTAAGGTGACGTTAGATAGGTATTGATACTCCAAGTGTTCTTAGATATGTGACGTCACTCTTAATTCAATATGGCGCCCTCTATAGGCAATTACATCATGAGAAATAGATAAATCTTTGATAGGTATCGTGTTGGGTACTAAATGAAAGGACTTAATTAGCACATTTCGAACATATAACATATAACCAGCTTTTATAGCTTACTTTATTTATATTTGTTTCCTAAAATTGAAGAATTGGTTCAGTCGGGTTTTTTTTTCTTTATAATTATGTATGTTATTTTTAAATCATTTTCTATAATAATCTATTATAAGATACGGCATTGAATCCCGTTTTGAATTGGGAGGGAGAACGGAGAGCTGAGTGTCTTTGCACTAGGTTATCTCTCTGGCTATTCTAGTATGAGAGATAAAGTGTGAAGCTATGTATATATAAATATTTTAATTCTCTACTGTCAAGTTATTGTTCTTTAAAATAATCTTTGGGCTATCTGACAGTAATGGCAGACGTTTAGCAAAAAATCTCTCTACAGAGATGCTGACAACAAAAACTAAAATTTTGTGTTTGTTACAACAAAAGTTTAAGAATTTCGACGTATTTGAATTTTTGGTGTTCAAATTTTTATACATTTTCAAAAAATATTAAACAAGACACACCATTTTAAAGCCAAATTACACAAAAATATTATAAATTGTGTTATTCTGATAGATAACCTACAATATTGTTAAATTTCATCCAAATGTATTCAGTAGTTTTTGCGTGAAACTAACAAGCAGTCTAATCTAATAAAAACATATGAAAATCAAGAATAGAACATATACTTTAATAGATAGCATCCAAGCGCTTTACCCAATTAAGGTGCAAAAGCTTAATATTGTAGTCAGCATTTAGCATGTTTGTAAAGTTCTCTAAATAAATATTATTACTATGAATATTTACTCTAAGCATTATCTCAATAATAATCTTTAAAAATAGTAACATTTATTTTTTTTTTTCAGTTTCATGCTTTATTCCGCATAGCTCGATAGAGAGAACCATTCTATTTTTTTTTTTTAACTTCACGCTATATCCCGCATATAGCGGGGTAGGCAGAGGGAACCAGAGAACCTAGTGTTAAGACACTCCATTCTCTTTCAACAATTCCGTTCTCCACTTTCCGCCGAATTGAGGCATTGCGTGTTGAGTGGCGGAACTCAACGCCGCGCTTTGCCTTGTTTCCAAGCCCAAGAAATGAAATTATTAAATTTTACATTTCCTGGAGTGGGAATCGAACCCACAACCTGTAGCGTTTACAGTCGCACGCTTGTGCCTCAGTGCCACGACAGGCGTTATTCATTCTTTTACTACGTGAGGAAATCTCGGACGGGTCATGTGGGACTCCAGAGCGGCAGATGGAAATCCGTCTGTATACCCACTAAAACTCATCTGCCGTCACTAACTGAGGCCAAGGGCACGGCCCACTCTGCTTTAGCCTGAGTAGAGAGAACCTAGTGTGAGTAGAGTCCTCTGCTTTCCGCTAGAAATATTGCGTGTTGAGTAGCGGAACTTAACGCCGCGGTTTACCATACCTGAGCGGACAAATGAAAATACTTTAAATATAATCGTTTATACGAGTGATACTCAAAACGTTTGCAGTCAGACGCTGTCTTACTGCATCAAGATGGTCTCATTTTTAAAATAAGTAAATAGTATAAAAACATTCCCCATTTGGAATTGTTGAATGAAAACGGAGTGTCTTAACACTAGATTCTCAATTTTACCTTTGCCTACCCCGCTATTTGTAGGGTACAGAGTGAAGCTAATGAAAATTTTATACATACAATTTCTAAATGAGTTTTGTCATTACATTCGCGTGAAGTACTAGAAAAGACAAGTCAATATGAAATCATACGTTCACATATGAAATCATACGTTCACAAATCATACGTGCATATATGAAATCATACGTTCACATATGAAATCATACGTTCACATATGAAATCATACGTGCATATATGAAATCATACGTTCTCATATGAAATCATATGTAGACATATGAAATCATACGTTCACATATGAAATCATACGTTCACATTTGAAATCTTTTTTTTTTTTCACATTTGAAATCATACGTTCACATATGAAATCATACGTTCACATATGAAATCATACGTTCACATTTAAAATCATACGTTCACATATGAAATCATACGTTCACATATGAAATCATATGTGCACATATGAAATCACATCATACACCGGAATATACCGAACATATCATATGGCGGAATTTTATAAATCATTATTCTTTATACAAGCAGATTTCTGTTGTTGTAAGAATTCGTTATTGTATACTTGCATGTACAGTAATTTTGAATGTATTTAAGTACGTTTCATATATATTATAATTGGGACAAGTTTTTATAAAATTTATATCTTTAATTTGATTTGAACAGTGTTAAGCTACTTAGTTGAGGCCTAAACTAAAACAGAAAAACAAAAAACAGTTTGGATAGAACTAATAGTATACTAGCATACAAATCTAACTGGAATCATTGGGATTTTAGCAATAATAGAAAATCGACTTCAAATAAAATGCTCTAAAAAGTAACGTTATTACGAATAACTCAAAAACTCGGTAGACCTTAACTAAATTTAAATAGAACCCTATCAGAAGCACTCGTTATCATATAAAAAGAGAACCGTCAACGTTAGTTCACCCAGTTAAAAGTTATGCAGTAACACACATAAAAATATAGCCAAATTGAGAACCTCCTTTTCTAGAAATCGGTTAAAAATTTCAGCTTTTATCTCTTAACATCTTAGTCGTGGTTACATGAGTAATTTACGAGATACTGTCTTGAGCACTTTTCTTGTGAATTAATTATTAATTCAAGACGCCGTTAGAGTTCTAAAGCTAAGCTGTAGATATAAAATACTATTCATATTATTATTATATAGACATAGAATATTAAATAATATTTCGTATTTCCATTTCCTCGCTCTGGTAACTTTTTTACCAGAACTATACAGATCTGGTAACTGGTTTTTTTTGGTGGTAGGAGGTTCGTCCTCCGTCTGGCTCGCGACCACTATCATGTCAAAGACGAACCGCCAAATATCTTATGATGTGTTCCGGTTCGATGGCATGTAAGCCAGGTTTTCCCCTTTCCCACCCATCCTTTCCCCAAAATGTGGTGGTGGTTCCGATAGCGGACTAATACATTATCCTCTCCCTTTCCATCTGCACATTCTAACGTTGGCAACGCATCTAGCACATCTCTTGTGTTGTAGATGTTCATGGGCGAAGGTAACCACTTTTCACCATCAGGCGGTCCCTCTGCTCGTTTGCCATCCGGTATCCACATAAAAAAAAAAAAAAAAAAAAAAACAAGGCAAAGCGCGCGTTGAGTTCCGCTAATTAGCACGCACAATTTTCAATTCAGCGGAAAGTGGAGAATGAAAATGTTAAAAAAAACGGAGTGTAGCAGGGTAGGCAGAGGGAACCTGAGAACGTAGTGTTACGACACTTCGTTCCCTTTCAACAAACTGTTCTGCACTCCGCCAGATTGCGCAAGCTGAGTTTTTTTATGTGTGTGACCAGTTTTATATGTTACCGCATAAGCTTTTACTGGGTGAACCGATTTTGATTATACTTTCATGGTGCTTCTGATTTAGTGAAAATTTTCAGTAGTGCTTGAGTTATTCGTAATAAAAAAATGAAAATATTTCATTCACTGGAGTGGGAATTGAACCCACAACCTGTCGCTTTACATTCGCACTTGTGCCTCTGCGCCACGACAGGCGTTCGATCGAATTATTAACCTTCCTTTTTAAAGTTGAATATAAAAATTCTATCTATTTATATAAAGAGGTATCATAGAAAATCATTTTTCCAATTACAAAAGAATATGTTATTTCAATAAAGTGCGTTAGTGTCCCTTCTGGTCTTTGTGCGAGTTTCCGGCTTCAGTTGCTATTCAGTAATAAATTGGCAGCTTAGAGCTTCGGGGATTTTGTACGTGTTAAGCTGATTATATGAGATTTGGAAGTTTTTTTCTTTTTGTATATATTTTTCATAGTAATTTTTTTTTTTTTTGTATGATTTGAGGCTTTATGTAGGGGATACCATCGCATTGTACATGCGATTGATTGTGTCTAGGTTTGATTCCTATTGGAAGTACACATTTAGGGTCCAAATTATATTCAGTTATTTTCATTTTTCCGCTCGAGTTCCGTCACTTCACAAGAGGGAGGAAGGAAAATTTTAAATTACCATAAACAATCCCCTGAGTAGACACCGAACCCATTTTTAATGAACATTGTGTTGTCAGTCAGCCAGATAGACACTAACCCACAATGCCATAAGAATTGTTCATAAATTGTGAGATTCAATGTGAATTGAAGTAACTCCAACATTAATTTTCATGTAACTGTTAAAATATTCTTACATATTACATACTAATCGTTAAACTGTGGTGAAATTACATAAAATTCTTATAAGCTTTAGCCCATATGTTATAGCTATATTACAGCAAAGTTTCATCTAAATCCGTTCAGTAATTTTTACGTGAAAGAGTAACAAATACCTGTCCTAACAAATTTTACAATATTAATGTCATTATGCAATGCCTCAATTTGGCGGAAAGTGGGGAACGGAAATGTTGGAAGAGAATGAAGTGTCTTACCACTAGGTTCTCTGGTTCCCTCCGCCTACCCCGCAATATGAGGGATACAGCGTGAAGTTAAAAAAAAAAAATAATGTTATTAGAATTCATCCAAATCGAACCTATAACCCTTACAGTAAACCAATAACAACTGTACCATATAATAATTCAATAACTTTAATAGAACACAATGAAATGAAAGCAATAAGATACAAAGAAAATCAGAAAAACCCCAACAAAGCTATCGACGTATTTCTTTGAACTATCATTTATTTATTGAATTGTTGGTTGTCCTTTTTTAAAAATGTAGAGAAAGATTATCTTCAGTTTATTATAAACTAGCTGTATCCCGCGACTTTTGGCGCTTGCGTGGACTATGAAACTTAAAATTCCAAATTTCCCGTTTTCAAAGGTATTTCGAAATATCTCTCATGAAAATATTAAATAATATTTAACTTATTTTTCGTTTCCATTTTATGTTACCAGAGCTGCAGAGAGCAGAGAGAACAAGGCAAAGCGCGGCGTTGAGTGCCGCAACTCAGCGCGCAAAGCTGTAAACCGGCGGAAAGTGAGGAACAGAGTGTCTGAACACTAGGTTCTCAAGTTCCCTCTGCCTACACTGCTACGTGTGAGATACAGCGTGAAGCTAAAAAATGTTGTTTCGTGCGCTTTGATAAGACCAAACACGGCGTTAAGTTCCGTCACTTAACACATAATTCTGCTTTCATATAAAAAGTCAAGATTTGTTTGGAAGAGGTGGTAGGAGGTTCGTCTGCACTCAAATCTGGCTCACGATACCTATCATGTCAAAGACGAACCATAAATATCTTATGATGTGTTCAGTTCGATGGCATGTAAGCCAGGTTTTCCCCTTTCCCACCATCCTTTCCCAAAATGTGGTGGTTCCGATAGCGGACTACTATTATCACTCCCTTTCCATCTGTATCCTCTGGGTTGGCAGCGCATCTGAGTATCTCTGGTGTTGTAGATGTTCATGGGCGAAAGGTAACCACTTACCATCAGGCGGTCCTTCTGCTCGTTTGCCATCCGGTATCCATAAAAAAAAAAAAAAAAAAAAAAAAAAAAAAAAAAAAAGATTACCTATGCCCGCGATGTGGAAGTAGTATAAAACTGCATAAACAAATCCGGCAAGTGGTAACATACCCGTATGACGGTAACACGTTCTACACACATAGGCTTAAAAACTCCAAAATGTATTGACGAAAAAACCGCTAATCCCTTATTCTGAAACTAACAATATATGGTTTTGCGGGTCTTCACTTTTCTCAAGCATACTTGAAGAATCTAGTGTAAAGACATTCTGTACTTCACTTTCCGCCCGAGGAGTACTTCTTCAGCGATAGAACTAAACAACGCCTTTTGTCTTACCAGCGACAAGAAATGAAAATAATTTAAATATAAATATTCCCTGAGTGAGAATCGAACCCACAACCAATCGTGCATACAGTCAGACGCAGTTTCACTTTGGCCTTAACACATTGGTTTAAAATCAAAATATATTGAAAAAGCATCTCTCCCTAACCTTCATTCAAATACTAGCACATATAGTAAATGGAACTTTTGAAAACGCGATGTGGAACAAATTTCGGCGATGACTTTTGCTTTCAGATCAAACGCGTACGTATTTCCGTAGATATCTTCTAGTTTCAGCTATTCAATTTATGTGCAAAGATTAAAATCCCGATAGGTTTACAGCATCTGCATCTGCATCGGTCCCGGTTTGTGTCATATATGAATGCTGAATGATTAAGACCTTCTTCTTTTGATATTTAACTTAATTAATCTTTACAAATTTTGATTGAATTGGGTTTTTGTATTTAGAAAATATTTAAATATAGCTTTACATTTTCATGAGGTAAACGTTATTTTTTTTAACTTCACGCTGTAACCATATAGCGAGGCAGAGGAAACCAGAGAACTAGTGTTAGAACACTCCGTTCTCATACAACAACTCCGTTCACTTTCCACCAGGTGGGTACGTGATGAATGGCGGAACTCAACATGAGTGCTTTGCCTTGCATTACTAAATTCAGGAAATGAAAATACTAAACTTGTACATTTCCTGAAGTGGGAATCGGAACCCACAACCTGTCGCGCGTTTACTGTTGTGCCTCTGCGCCATGACAGGCGTTTTTTTAGATATACGTTTTTAGACATCATTTAGATATACATTAAAATCTTTACCACAATTTCAGCTTCATTTGTTCAAAATTTCAAAGTTAAAAGTACAATTCTTGTATTTGCACAAAGACACTTAGTGTCCCAGTACAAATTAAAGAAATATAACGTATTATTATTTCGAAAAATAACTCTCTTCCATCTTTGTGAAGCTTTTCCTTTGCTATTAAAATGGCAAAAATAAATACGGAAAATGCTGGCGACTCTGTTGTTTGTTACTTTGAATATTACATTTGAAATGCTATGCTTTGTGTAGCGCCCAGATGTATATATTATGTAGTGTAGTGATTCAACTCTCTGTTTTTGTTTATGTGAGTAATGAATAATTAAGATCTTAACAAAAAATGAAAATCAACATCTTTTAGGCAAAGCGCGGCGTTGAGTTCCACCACTCAGCACGCAATGCCTCAATTCGGCGGAAAGTGGGGAACGGAGTGTCTTAACACTAGGTTCCCTACTATATGCGGGATAAAGCCTGAAGCTATGTCTGTATGTACATCTTGTAAAATGCACTTAAAAGTAAAATTATTACAAATACCTCAAAAACTACTAAAAGAGAGTTCAAATATTTTAAGTTCTTAATAAATTTATATAATTAATACTTGCTATGATTAATAACACTTACTTTACATCAGAAGTACTAGCTTTTTTTTTAAATTCACGCTGTATCCCGCATATAGCAGGGTAGGCAGAGGGAACCAGAGAACCTAGTGTTATGACACTCGATTCTCTTTCAACAATTCCGTTCCCCACTTTCCGCCGAATTGAGGCATTGCGCTCAACACGCAACTCAACTCAACTCCGCGCTTTGCCTTGTTACCAAACCCAGGAAATAAAAACACTAACATTTAACAGAGTGGGAATCGAACCCACAACCTGTCGCGTTTACAGTCGCACGCTGGTGCCTCTGCGCCACGACAGGTGTTACTCATCACTGCTAGCTATCATATAAAAAATGGTACATCAAAATTGGTTCACCCATTAAAAAGTTATGTGGTAACACACTTAAAAAAGTACAATCAAATTGAAAATATCCCCCTTTTTTGAACACATTTATAGTAAGAAAACCAAAGTGATCCATCATCAGCTTTTACCCATCTATTTTGCGCAAGATATATATGTATGTAAATCGGATTCGAACTGCACTCCCAAGCTTTGCAGTGACGGTTATATATGGCGCTCTCTTAATGTAATTATGTGCACTTCTTTACCACACTGTATTCAAAGAGACGCCTTGGAGCGTTTAGTAAATTGAAATGTAACTATTGTGTAAAGATGTAGTTTTATAACCGATTTCAAAAAAGGAGAAAATTATACATTCGTTTTTTTTTTAACTACATTAACCGCATATAGCAGGGTAGGCAGAGGAACCGGAATCTAGTGTTAAGACACTCCGTTCTTGTACAACAGAATTCTGTTCCCCACTTTTCCGTGGTTGACACTAGTAGTGTACACTAGGTGAGTTCCCTCTGCCTACTTTGCTACATGCGAGATACAACATGAGACAAAAAAATATATATTAATGTTCGTTTTTCTTGTTCTTTTTTATAAATTTCCTCTGCTATTATTTTGCTGGGAGTAGCAAGTTTTATATAAGAGCATTTTAGTGTCCAGATGCTTTGTTGTTCAATTCCTGCCTGAAGATTACGTGTTTAACTCATGAAATTTCCTTTCATAAAATTATTAAAACGCGGTTATTCCGTCATTCAACTCGTAGGTAATATTTTAAATTTATGAGACAATTGGAGAACGGAGTGTCTCACCACTATGTTATATCTGCATGCATGGAATGCTAGGTATCTTATGGATACACGACAAACAAACGAAATGATAGTCAATTCAAAATTAGTTTAATATGACTCGATATAAGCGGAGTGCGGACCTCCCACAGACTGCCTTTGAGTAACAATATGAGCTTAACTTTAGCAATCCATGGATTCACCGTGCGGGGGCCCATCGCGTTGCAGAGAGAGGAGCTTGAAGAGTGCATGGGATTTAAGACACTAGTGAAGGTTTAAGGGGCCCCTTTAAAATGCACATGAACGTTCACCTCACATTGAAAAATGTATAAAGCAATTTTTTTAAGTAAATTTTCAATATAAAACCCAATTCATTTAAAAAATTGTAAAGATTAATTAAGCCCAATATCAAAAGAAGGTTCCAACCATTCAGTATTCATATTTGACACAACCGAGACCGATGCAGATGCAGATGCTGTAAACCTATCGGGATTTTAATCTTTTGCACATAAATTGAATAGCGCTTCGAAACTAAAAGATATCTACGGAAATACGTACGTTTGATTCGAAAAGTAAAAAGTCATCGCCAAAATTTGTTCCACATCGCGTTTTTAAAAGTTCCATTTACTATATGTATGTTAGTTTTTTGAATGAAGGTTAGGAGATGCTTTTTTCAATACATTTTTCTTGAGCCAATTTGTTAAGGTCATAGTGAAACTCCATCTGACTGTAAACATGATAGGTTGTAGGTTCGATTCTCATTCAGTCAATTATATATAAATTATTTTCATTTCTTCCTCCTTACCTCTCAACAAGTATTTTTGTGAATTCGGGCGTCATGTGAATTACGGAGTGTCTTGACACTACATTCTCTTTGACTGAAAAAGTATGGAGCTGCAAAAATTATAT
Source organism: Philaethria dido (assembly GCA_033558755.1). Taxonomy (NCBI): domain Eukaryota; kingdom Metazoa; phylum Arthropoda; class Insecta; order Lepidoptera; family Nymphalidae; genus Philaethria; species Philaethria dido. The sequence goes on along the minus strand of JAKGSA010001238.1, from coordinate 23,940 downwards.
ACTTTATGTAAACATTTTTTTTTAACTTCACGCTGTATCCCGCATATAGTAGGGTAGGCAGAGGGAACCTGAGAACCTAGTGTTAAGACACTCCATTCTCGTACAACAATTCCGTTCCCCACTTTCCGCCGAATAGAGGCATTGCGTGCTGAGTGGCGGAACTCAACGCCGCGCCTTTGCCTTGTTATAAAACCCAAAATATGAAAATACTAACATTTCCTGGAGTGGGAATCGAACCCACAATCTGTCGCGTTTACAGTCGCACGCTTGTGCCTCTGCGCCACGACAGGCGTTTATATGTAAGTTATTAGTTTCGAAATACAGCTTTGCAGTAGTTCTTTCAATATATTTTGTAATTTTTAAACCAATGTTTGTATTTGAACGTGATACCATCATACGGGTCTATAAATACTTGCTAGATTTGTTTATGAAGCGTAACCTGTTTTTTTTATATACATTTTTTTACATAGCAGAATAGCCAAAGTAACCTAGTAATAGGCCTCTCTATTCTTTAAATTTCCGAAAGTTAGACCCTAGACATTGTATACGAAGTAGCAGGACTTAACGCTTTATATTGTTTTAGAAAACAGAATTACGAAGACAATTTGAGTATAAATTTCATAGTCAGACGCTGTCTCATTGCGTTACGATACATAACCAAATCAAATCAAAATATTCTTTATTTAAGTAGGCTATTACAAGCATTTTCGAATCGTCAATTTACAAAGGTGTCAGTCGTATCAGTCCTAACGGAAGCTACATCCGGCTCAGAAGGCAGTTCTGTTGAGAAGAGCCGGCAAGAAACTCAACAGTTGCTCTTTTCAAATAAAATTTTTTACAATAAATGTACAACTATGATGCGCTTCCCGGGTGAGCGTCAACAGCATTTAATTCCACACCTTTTCATCATTATAGTATTCTTGAACAAAATAATATACTTTTTTCAATAATATGTTCTTAACCTTAACTTTAAATTGTTGAAGTGGCAGATCTGTAATTATTTCTGAAATTTTTTTTTTTTTTTATTGATAACGGACGGCAAACGAGCAGAAGGACCACCTGATGGTAAGTGGTTACCTTCGCCCATAGACATCTACAACACCAGAGATGTTGTAGATGCGTTGCCAACCTAGAGGATACTGATGGAAGGGGGGACAATGTAGTAGTCCACTATCAGAACCACCACATTTTGGGGAAAGGATGAGTGGGAAAGGGGAAAATCTGGCTTACATGCCATCGAACCGGAACACATCATTAGATATTTGGCGGTTCGTCTTTGACATGATAGTGGTCGCGAGCCAGTCGGAGGACGAACCTCCTACCACCTTTTGTTATACATGCGTATACCTTGTGATAAAAAAGATTTATTAACTTTTTTGAAACGAAAACTAGGTGTAATTAACTTATTTTTCCTTCTTGTATTGATGTCGTGTGTGTACTTATTAAATATCGATAGATTGACAGACAATGTACACGTGAAACTACTGAACATAGAAAGCTGAAATTTCACATGTAGTCTCCTTGAGGAGTGTAGGGGAGCACTAAGAGATTTCTCGATGTTTCTATGAAAATGGGAATCATGAGGTTATAAGTTGCATAGTCCACGCAAATCAAGTCGCAAGATACAGCTAGTTTATAACCAACTGAAGATAATCTTTCTCCACATTTTCAAGATCACAACCAACAATTCAATAAATAAATAATAGTTCAAAGAAATACGTCGATAGCTTTGTTGGGGTTTTTCTGATTTTCTTTATATCTTATTGCTTTCATTTCATTGTGTTGTATTAAAGTTATTAAATTATTATATGGTGCAGTTGTTATTATATTACTTGAGTGGTTATAGGTTCGATTTGGATTCATTATTATAAAAAATAATTATCGCCTGTTGTGGCGCAGATGCACAAGCGTGCGACAGGTTGTGGGTTCGATTCCCTCCGGGAAATGTAAAAGTAACTTTTTTTTATTTCCTGGTTATGGTAGTTAGGCAAAGTGCGGCGTTCAGTTCCACCACTCAGCACGTAATGCCTTAATTCGGCGGAAAGTAGGAAACGGAGTGTTTTAAAACATTTCATTTCATGTTCCCTCTGCCTACCCTGCTTATGCGGGATACAGCGTGACACTAAAAAAAAATTATTACCAGTTCATTTCTTTCATTATGGCACTTCAAGCGTGCCAGTTGAGCACAAATCACTTCGCCAATGTCACGAAAATAATTATTAGTATGACAGGGCATAGCTTTCGATACCTTTTAAATATGCTAAAATGTTATTTACATACTTAATATGAGTTTCTCTTTAACTTCCTGTTTCAATCCGCATAGTAGGGAAGGCAGATAGAACATAATGTCAAGACACTTTGTTGCTGCTTTTCGCCCAAATTCAAGACATTGCGCGGTGAATCGTGGAATTCATCGCCGCACAATGTCTTTACAGAGCACGAATAATAAACAATGAATTGCTTGAGTGGAACTCACAATCAGTCGTGTGTATAATATAATAAAGAATATTACAAACATACAAATAATAATATTACAAACATAAGAATAATACAAACATACGCCTGAAAAACATAACCGTTCTCTGACAGTCGGATAAACAAAAATCTTTAAAATTGGTTCAAGTATTGTATTGTATTGTATTGTATTGTATTGTTGGTAAAAGGTAGCTTAAAAAATATATTTGAATGACCTCCTGTTTTTGAATTCGGTTGAAAAGAAAAACTTCCAAATCTCGTATAATCAGCTTAACACGTTCAAAATCCCCGAAGCTCTAAGCTGCCAATTTATTACTGAATAGCAACTGAAGCCGGAAACTCACACGAAGACCAGAAGGGACACTAACGCACTTTATTGAAATAACATATTCTTTTGTAATTGAAAAAATATTTCTATGATACCTCTTTATATATAAATAGAACTGTTCAACTGAGTTTACAGAAGGAGGAAAGGTACAAGCGTGCGACTATAAACGCTACAGGTTGTGGGTTCAATTCGCACTCCAAGAAATTAAAATATTAAAAAATATTTGGTATTTTCATTTCCTCGCTCTGGTAACAAGGCGAAGCTTGGCGTTGAGTACGCCACTCAGCACGCAATGCCTCATTTCAGTGGAAAGTGGGGAACGGAAATGTAAAAAGAGAACGGAGTATCTTAACACTAGGTCCTCTGGTTCCCTCCGCCTATCCTGCTATATGCGGGATACAGCGTGAAGCTAAAAAAAGAGGAGGAGCTTATCAATTCGACTTTATTTAATTTTATATGTGTTACCTAGGCCTTTTTTGAATGAACCTATTGCGATGATTACATTTTTTATGATAGCTAGTGTTTCTGTTGTGGTCTCGTTTAAATTTAACTATGATCTGACAAGTAGTTTAGGAGTTATTTGTAATAATTTAACTTTTTAACACATTTTACAAGAAGTCAGTTTTCTTTTCTTGTTAAAATCTGAATTATTTATTATCCACGAAAAGAAAAACAGAGAGTTGAATCACTACACAACATAATATATACGAGTACATCTGGGTGCTACACAAAGCATAGCATTTCAAATGTAATATCTCAAAGTAACAAACAACAGAGTCGCCGGCATTTTCCGCAAGTATTTATTTTTGCCATTTTAATAGCAAAGGAAAAGCTTCACAAAGATGGAAGAGAGTTATTTTTCGAAATAATAATACGTTTTATTTCTTTAATTTTGTAACTGGGACACCTGCGTCTTTGTGCAAATACAACTATAGTACTTTAACTTTGAAATTTTGTACAAATGAAGCTGAAATGTGGTAGGAGGTTCGTCCTCCGTCTGGCTCGCGACCACTATCATGTGTCAAGACAGACATAAAATATCTTGCTGATGTGTTCCAGTTCGATGGCGTAATAGCCAGGTTTCCCATTCCACCATCCTTTCCCAAAATGTGGTGGTTCCGAGAACAGGAGATACTACATTTGTCCTCCTCTTCCATCTGTATCCTCTAGGTTGGCAACGCATCTACAACATCTGGTGTTGTAGCAGATGTTCATGGGCGAAAGGTATCCACTTACCATCAGGTGGTCCTTCTGCTCGTTGCCATCCGTTATCCATAAAAAAAAAAAAAATGTGGTAAAGATTTTAATGTATATCGAAATAATGTACTTGAAAATTCTAAGTCTGTAAATAATTATTAATTAGAATTACCTCAGATTCGGCGGAAAGTGGGAACAGAAATTGTTATGTAAGAGGCAGGTGTCTTAACTTTAGGTTCTCTGGTTCCCTCTCTGTCTACCCTGCTGTATGCGGGATACAGCGTGAAGTTAAATATATATATATATATATATATATATATATATATATATATATATATATATACTATATATATATATATATATATATATATATATATATATATATATATATATATATATATATAATAAATAATTATACGATTCAAATAGTAAAATGATTACGAATAACTCTAAAACTCCTTGCCAAACCTTAACTAAAAAGCTTTAGCTATATAACGAAATATCATCAAAACTGTTTCACCCTGTAAAAAGTTAGGCAGTAACGCATTAAAAAAAATACTATGGAATTAAGAATTTCCTCTTGTTTTAAAAATTGGTTAGAAATCATATTAATCGTATAATTTCTTTATGGTTAAACCAATTCTGATTATTCATTTTGTATATGATAGATGTTTTTTTTAGCTTCACGCTGTATCCCGCATATAGCAGGGTAGGCAGAGGGAACCTGAGAACTTAGTGTTAAGACACTTCGCCCACTTTCCGCCCAATTGAGGCATTGCGTGCTGAGTGGCGGAACTCAACGCCGCGCTTTGCCCTGTTACCAAACCCAGGAAATGAAAATACTAAACTTTTTACATTTCCTGGAGTGGGAATCGAACCCACAACACGTCACGTTTACAGCTTGTTGCTTGCGCCTTTGCGCTACGACAGGCGATAGATAGTGCTTTAAATAAAATTATCTAAAAAGTAAATTTGTTACAAATAACTCAGAAACTCATCAGATCTTAACTAAGAAGCACTAGCTATCAAATAAGATAATAATCATCAAAATGAATACATCTAGTTATGCGGTAACACACATAAAAATACAGTCAAATTGAAAACTTCCTTCAATTTTGAATTCATCTAAAAATAGAATGAAAGATTTTAATTAATATCTAAACAACGTGAAAAATTCTAAATATTGTATGGAAATAATTAACAAAAAGAATAAAATATCACTGCAGTTCGTTAGTAAAAAATATATTATTATTGTAGAGTAATTGTAGAGTTAACGCCTGTCGTGGCGCAGAGGCACAAGCGTGCGACTGTAAACGCGACAGGTTGTGGGTTCGATTCCCACTCCAGGAAATGTAAAATTTAGTATTTTCATTTCTTGGGTTTGGTAACAAGGCAAGGCGCGGCGTTGAGTTCCGCCACTCAACCCGCAATGCCTCAATTCGGTGGAAAGTGGGGAACGGAATTGTTGAAAGAGAATGGAGTGTCTTAACACTAGGTTCTCTGGTTCCCTCTGCCGACCCCGCTATATGCGGGATACAGCGTGAAGATAAAAAAAAATTATTTTAGCCATCGTGGAGCAGCAGTGGCGAGGGGTGAAAATTTTAGTTAGGCAAGCCGGTAAATAAACGGAAGTCGATGTATATTTAGGGAAGCCGGTATATATATTTAGGGAAGCTGATAATTTTTGGGGAAGCCGATATATATAGGGAAACTGGTATAGGATGTCAAGGTATTTAGTAATTTCACTATCGAATTTTGGCGATGACGTTTTTTTTTTTAGGTCTCATATTTGTACTTTGAAAAGTTAGGCAAGCCGGTGGGAATCGAGTTATATGAACGCCTCGCCACTGTGGAGCAGTAATATCATGGTATATCTAACTATACTAGCGACCCCGTTGACGCGTTAACAACGCGTTGCCTAGCAACGTGTGTCATTCTATATAAACACGGATGTCAAACCATGGTAGTGTGTGTAACATTTATTAAATTAATTTAGAAAGATATTAGCATTCTGCACTCCTTCGCTATTATAACCTATAAGTGTGTCAAGTTTCATGATAATGTCCGCGTAATTTTCGTTAAAAGGGGTACAAAGTTTTTGTTTCACGTATTAATATATAGATTCGACAGTATCTAACTGTAATCGCGACTAGTAGCGAGTTCGATTCCCACCCGGGGGAATTATATTTAAATTATTATCTTTTCCTCGCTCTAAGACATAATACGGCGTTGAATATCGTTAAACAACACGTAATATCTCATTTCAGGTGAAATCGGAAAACGGAATTAAATTTATAATTATTTTCATTTACCTCCTCTAATAATACAAAGCGCGGCGTTGAGTTCCGCCGCTTGACACATCATAGTGTCTTAATACTATGTTCTCTTTCTTGGGCTAAATATTTTTTATTTACAGAAAGAATCATAACTGAAATATATTCAAAGAAATATTTTTATATTAGATTTATTCAAACGCTTCGCCTGAAGGAGCTGTTGATGCTGTTTACCAAGACTACCACAATAGGAGAACTTCGATGTATATATTTACCAACATATGATATTATTTATTCATATTAGTATCCACATACAAATTTAAATCTATATTTTTCAAGCTTTATCCCAAAAAGGGTAGTCAGAGAGTACCCAGTAGTAAGATACTCCGTCGCGTTCCATATTCGAGTCATTGCATATTAAGTGGCGGAACTCAACGCCGTGCTTTGTCTTATCAGAGATTTATTTTTAGGTTCTTAAATAATGTAGATTCTATCCTATACCTACATGTCACTGCGGTATTCACTTTAAAATAATGAAAAATATTATAAATAAAGAACGGAAGGGGAGATCGTGGTGTCGTGACACTAGATTTTCTCTGACTACCCTACTATGTGAGGGATGTAAAGCCATAATAGTTATTGCATTTAACCTATATACAATATAGCCTGTAATGCCTCGTCGGTGCACAAGCGTGTGACTGTAAACGCGATAGTTGTGGTTTGCTTCCTACCCAAATGTAAAATTTATTTCCATTTATTGGGCTTCTTAGTAACAAGGTAAAAAGGTGGCGTTAAGTTCCGGGCCACCAACACGCAATAATAATACTAATAATAACTCCAGGGCAGCTTGTGGCGAAAGCTGGGTTAGGAGTGGCATCCCCACGGACCTGGAGAGAGACCCAGAGGGGAATCGTTAGTTTATCCCCCGCTTGCCTTCATTGGCCGGCAGAGTGGCAAAAAGAGCTGTATGTCGTGGGAAGGGTGGTGCTCAATCTGCGTAATAGCGGGGAAACCCGCTCACGAGCACTCTCGCGATGGTGAAACCGGTGCACACCTCTCTGACACCTCTTAGCCGATCACACCGGATGTGTTGCGCCTGAGGCATTACGCCGCTTTGTGTGGCCCATCTAGGAGGCGAGTCACCGTCCGCTAACCTTTCAATTTGAGATCAAGCTGAAAAAGGCGGATGTCCTCCCGGTAGTCTCTACCAATAGCCCAGTACTTTAGTCCATCCAAACTCCATTCCATAGCCCTGTTTTAGTTTTTCATATGTTCCATAAGTCTACGTGCATTGATCGGTGACCATCTTTGAGCAATTACCTATGGTTACCAGAGATGGATCCCGGTCAATGCGTCAGATTAAAAAATATTATTGTCTCAAAGGGGCCTCTTGTTGGACCTGTGTCTCACGCGCCCAAAGACCGGGTCTTGAACTCGAGTACCTGTATATCGAGATACATAAGTAATAATAATTTTTTATTCAAGTGACATTGACCTCAGTTAGTAGACCAAATGTAATGCCATCTACACATAGCAATTTAAGTGGAAAGTGGAACGGAATTGTTGAAAAGAGAATGGAGTACAACACCTGTTCTTCTGGTTCCTCTGTCACCCCCAAGCAGTATGCGGGTTACAGCGTTAGAGTTAAAAAAATACAATATAGCAAAATCTGGAAAATATGGTTTTTTCTGTATGTTGCCGCATAATCCTTTTTATTGTGTAAAGCCAATTTTGCAGATTATAATTTCGATATGATAGCCAGTGCTTCTGATCTGTCGCAGCTTAGTTAAGAACTGAATATTCGTTCTTGAGTTACCTCGTAATATTGTTACTTTTATTTATTATTTATTTATTTATTTTATTCTTATTACACCAACAACAATATAACAAACAAAAAGAAAACAAAAGAAGTAAGTTTGGTGTAAAGCGTCGCCTTTATCACCACAGGTGATCTCTTCCAGGCAACCCCTACTATGCGGAAAAGAAAATAATGTGCAGATATATAGATAGGTTGGCGTACAAATGATATAAATATTTTCTTAATATAATAAATTGGCCTAGTTTAAAACTATATATATATCTATATATATATATATATATCTTTAGTACATTTTATTTGGAGTTGGTTTCCTTGTTTTTTTTTGTTAAAATGTTAATAATTATTTTTTAATGTGTATGTAATAGGAATTCATCTGAAAACTATCGCAAGAAAAAAAGCTAGTATGGCTGTTTAAATTGTGCCGATAGCATCTCAGTTTCAAGTGGACAATAAAAAAGAAGTGAATGTGAATGAAATTCTCAAAAATTTTAACTATTTAATAAAAGAGCTAGAATCACAGCACAATTGCATGGCAATTTGTGAGATAGAAGCACAATTTAATAACGTAGAGTTTCAAAATAAAAATGCACTACAACCAAATTGTTACGAATAACTCAAAACTATCCGTTAGATCTAACTTAAATTCTTAAGTGGGCCATCAGCAGCTCTAAGCTATCATATAAAAATCATCAAATTTGGTTCATCCAGTAAGTTATGCGGTAACATATATATAAAAAAATAGTTGAATTGCTTTTTTAAAAATCGTTATAGTAATTATTGCCTTATATCATTTTTTTTTTATAATAAGTTTTTTTATAAGAAAAGTCTAAAGCCTAATATTTGGGATTTTCATCTCCCGGGGTCTGATAACAAGGCAAAGCCCGGCGTTGCTCCACCATCAACAAGCAATGCCTCAATTCGGCGTGGGAAAATGGGGGAAACGCCGAAAATCTTGGTAAGAGAGATCTATATGCGGATACAGCAGCGTAAAGCAAAAATCGATTTTTCTTGCATATGACTAAAGTCACTCTCACTGTAAATTTTATACGTGAAAAAATACAATAGCCAAATTTGAATCTACTACACCCTTTCAAGCAATCTAATCTATCGATGCCTATGTTAGTTTGCTCAATAAGTAATTGCTTTGACAACTTAATCCCTGAGCCTTAAAAGGCTCCTCACGTTTGAAATGGGTAATGTATACATGGCTAATTTTAGACGGTAATAGAAGATTTAACCCAATTTCACCGTTATTAATTTGATATTTTCATTTCCTGGGTTTGGTAACAAGCAGCAAAAACGTGCGAAGTGCTGAGTTCACGCCACACCATCACGCAATGCCTCACCAGTGAAAGTGGGGTATGGAATTGTTGTAAGGGAACGGAGTGTCTTTAACACTAGGTTCTCAGGTTCCTCTGGCTCAGCCATATGCGACAAAAAGAATAGGGACTGATGCGGAAGTTAAAAAAAAAAAAAAGATATAATGGGTAGTCACAGATAACCTAGTGTCAGGACACTCCGTTCCTCCGGTAATATCTGCCCACACTCTATACATTAGGTACTATGTTAATGAATTTAACATCGCGCTTTATATCCAGGGCGTGTAAATGGAAACGAAAAATAATCAATCACGTTTATAGTCAGAAGCTGTCGATGCAGCATTATTACCAATTATTCTAAAATAATATATTTTTTACCAATAGGAGGAGACATGTAGGGGGGAGACTTCGGTTGATCTTTCGACAACACAGTATCAATGATACTCGAGGAAGGGCCATGGAAAGCATGAGTGAAGCTCCGGAGGTCATGCATGAAGAGGCTTGGCGTCTGTGACGAGGCTAGAAAAGAGGTATGTAGGACTGTAGCGTTTCTTCAGCGTATTGTTCTCTGGACTCACGCCAGGATAAAGCTGCGACGTTAAGTAGGTAGGTACCAATATTTTCAGTATTTTATACTCTTTTCGCTAGTTTATCGGCCATAATGGTTATTAAGGCGGCCAAATTACACCGAAATCGTTGTAAAGTTGTAGCTTATGTGTGTCATTCTAAGATATAAGCCATATTACCGTAAAGCTTCATTTAGGATCCAGTCTATAATGTACGACCGACTTCAAAAAATAGGTGCTTCTTACACATAGCCTTATCGCAACTTTTTTTTTCAACCTTATTAGGTGAATTGCTTGATGATTCTTTTATAACATAAAAAAATGCTGTCTCATTTAAATCTAGTTTAGTTCTTATAAGGAGTTTTAGAGTTATTCGTAATAATTTTACGTTTTTGTTAATTTTATTTAAAGTCGTTCTTTTTTAGTTAAATTCTAAATTATTATTAGTGAAAGAGTTACAAACATCCATTCTAACAAACTTACGTATTTGTAATATTAATAGGATTTATATATATATATATATATATATATATATATATATAAGGCTAAATCTCAATTTCTCTTGGTGAAAATAAACATGTGTTGCTTCTGAAAACAAAGAAACGACATTTAAAGTTTATTTTCCACTATTTTAAGTTCTTTTGAGTTAAAACACTTCACAATATAAAATTCGCCATTTCATGCGTTCCTAACCTCAAAATGTGTCCAGCCCTGACAACGTTTCGTTCAACGCGCAACGCGCAAAATTTAAAGAAAGAAAGCTGCTTTCTTTACATATACTACTAATACTTCTTTATATATACTGCATGGCATAGAACATAAGTAAGTATACAATAACACAGATAACCTATGCTCTAGTGGTGTGCGAGTACCGTCGAAACAAATAGTACCCGATTAGTATCGATTATAATGTATTCGATTCGAAATTCGAATTTATGAATTATTCGATTTTTTATTTTTTAAAATATTCTTTTATATATTCTCATGTGGACTCTATTGTATAATAAACAAAATGTGACAATCAAAATATTATTAATTTTTTTTATTGAAAGATTTTTTTTAATTTTTTAAAATATCTTACAACGTCTGTCGTGGCGCAGAGGCACAAGCGTGCGACGTAAACGCGACAGGTTATGGGTTCGATTCCCACTTCATTTCCTGGGTTTCGTAACAAGGCAAATCGCGGCGTTGAGTTCCGCCACTCAGCACGCAATGCCTCAATTCGGCGAAAAGTGGGTGTGCGTAATGTCTTAGCACTAGATTCCCTCTGCCTACCCTGCTATATTTATTGGAATAATAACGACTTATTCGAAAAATAACGAATAATTTGGAAATTAGTAGAATCGATTCGATTTTACAATCAAATGATATATTCGATTTGATACGAATAACCCGTAAATTATTCGCATACTCTTACTATATTCATAAACTCGTGTATTACTCTGTCAGTAATTTGATATATTTGAAGGTATCTAACGCATGTCAAATGTATATGTACGGCCTATTCGTGATATTAAATTTCATATTATATATTAAAGAGGATGTCATGGTGCAGTGGAATATTTTTATTTTTTCGCTTTAATAAGACAAGGCGCGGCGTTGAGTTCCGCCATACAATAGACTTCAGGAGGGTAGTGGAAAACGGAGTGTCTTGGTTCTAAATTCTCTGTGACTACTCTGTTACAAGAGAAAAACTGTGAAGCTGCTATTTTTCCTAGTTTCTGATAATCATATTTATAAAATTATTATTGTGGATTAAATGACTACGACTTTCATTTCCAATTACATATAAAATATTTTTTTTAAGGTCTGGTAACGTTTTTAAGACGAAATGTGGTGTTAGGTTACGTCACTTCTAAGCAGCAGTGGCGAAAATTTTATAAAGCTATATATCTCTGTACCTCTATAGATAAGCCGGTACGTATAGGTCCGACATAGACGAAAATATAAACTCATGACATAAAATGTGAAGTTATTCGAGGTTATTTTTATGCGATCCCAAACTTTTAATGATTTTAATAAAAAGTGGAATCACTTCATAATCACTAGCTATCATGTGAGAAAAGAATAATCAAAATTTGTTTACCCAGAAATAATTAGACGGTAATACACATAAAAAAAATACAGTCAATTTAATAGCCTTCTCCATTTTTCAAATTTACAAACAGAAATTTGACATGAAGACTCATTGGGAGCGTTAAGAAAGAATTTCTTGAAATATCTATGAAAATTGGAAATTCCTGGACTTTACCTTTTATAGTCCACGCAAGCGATATCACGAAATACAGCTAGTACTAAATATATTTCAGTCAAATAATTATATATATGGTAGGCAGAAGTTCGAAGATTCAATTTCCTGCCACAGTAAATATTAGTTTAGGTTATATTGGTATGCAGAAATCTCACGCGGTTTACCCCGTACGGACTTTATGTACACATAATGAGGTTTTGTCAATATTAATAACTTTGTGTTATATAGCATTTTGGAGTTATATATTGTAGATATAATTATAATTATTACGAATAACTCATAAACTACTCGTCAGATCTTAGCTTCTAAATGGCATCGGAAGTATTAGCTATAGTGTAAAAAGGACTCATCATAATTGGTTCACCCAGTTAAAAGTTATGCGGTAACACACGAGAAAAATGCAGTCGAATAGAGAACCTCTTTCCTTTTTCCAAATTGGCTAAAATTAAGTAAAGCTAATGAAAAGGTAGTAATCGAATATTATGGCCGTCGTCGTAGGCACAAGCGTGCGACTGTTGAAGCGATAGACTGTGGATTCGATTCCCACTCCATGAAATGTAAAAGTTTAGTATTTTTATTTCCTGGGTTTCAGCTGGGCCACTCAGAACGCAGTGGGGAACGGAGTGTCTTAACTCTAGATTCTCAGATTCCCTCTGCCTACTCGTCATAGACCAGCATAGACTATAAAATATAAATAAATTACGCTTTAGCAAAAGTCCTGCGTAATGGGCAGTTTCCAATAACTTATAAACATCAAACATGGAATATCTGATGAAGAACCATAATAGTCAACCAGAACTAAAAGAAATAAAAAAATCGGCACTTCGCCAAAATTGCTTATCATGATTGCTATTCTTTATTGAATCATAAAAATTAAAAGCCTGAAACATCTGACGTGAAGCTTTACAGATCGTTCATACTGTAACTAAAAAAAAATTGAGCCTTGAGCCAATATGAGTAATAACCGAAACGACATTCATTATTATTAAATACAATCCAATATAAACAGACTAATAATCCAACCAGATTGTATAAGAGAAGCAGCTTTACGATTTATCATAGCAGGGTAGTTAGAAGAAACCTAGTGTCAAGACACTCCTTTTTCTACTTTCCATTCTATACGCAGACATTGCGTATTAAATGGAGAAACTCAATACCGCGCCTGTCTTACTAGAATAGGAAAATAAGATTAATGAACGCCTGTCGTGGCGCAGAGGCACAAGCGTGCGACTGTAAACACGACAGGTTGTGGGTTCGATTCCCACTCCAGGAAATGTTAGTATTATCATTTCCTGGGCTTGGTAACAAGGCAAAGCGCGGCGTTGAGTTCCGCCACTCAACACGCAATGCCAAAATTTGGCGGAAAGTGGGGAATGGAATTGTTGTAAGAGAACGGAGTGTCTTAACACTAGGTTCTCAGGTTCCCTCTGCCTAACCTGCTATATGTGGAATTGAATAATCATTCCCCGATTGGGAATCGATTCCACAACCTCTCGCAGTTACAACCAAAGGGTGCTCCACTGCGCTACACTGGCCTCAATCATTCAATATAAGACAGAATAATAAACTAACTAAAGCATAAAAAACACAAAAAAAAAACATTTTTCTTATACAATTGTATCACAATCCAGTATTTTTATATTAAAATTCAAATTGAAGTATTGGTATACAATGTTATACAAGTTTTATACATAAACGTCAAAGCGAAACAAGCAACGAGATCGAACTAACAAGCCACAGAAATCTTTTGCTCGTGAATTTGAAACGTGCTTCAAATATTTCTATTTTATGTTCTTGGGTAGAAGGAAATAATTTTATTTATTATTAAGTTGTTAGTTTTTATAGATAGTAATAAGTTTAGTTTTCATTTAAGAATCAAAACTGAACGCGAAAGCTGGAGCGCGTCCAGATCCCTGAACGCGTCTAGATCCCAAACTCTAGCACACTGCCTCACTGAAGATGGCCTTCGAATCCTATTCTGGATGGCCATCACCTTGTCCACCCACAGAAGCGGAGTTGGTTCAGGGCGTCCAAACATATGGGAGTATTCTGGTGTAAAGCCGTCAGCTGATGGCACTCGGCCCACTGATATCGGGCATTCGCACTAAGGCCGTTGCTCTTTTCAACAGTTTCGGGGCCATGATGGAAATGTACAATTGAAGGGCAGTTGACGAGCAGGGTTCGTAACGGTCACCACAGGTTGGCAGCCAACGTACTCGTAAACTTTTGTACTAACTTAATAAATTTCTACACGCTAATCCTGTGGTTTTGTATCGACTCTACTTAACTATGACATCGAGCCATACACATCTCAATATATCACTAACCTAATCGAGGTGATATATCACTATTTTTAAAGCAGCGTATGAATGTCTTGCTAGCGAATGAATATTTTTCTTTATCAATATAGCCTTTACCTCATTCGAGAACTAATCCTACGACCACCTTACTATAAGTATTGTATATCGTCAGAACAATAATAAACAAGGAGTTTTCTCTTCGTCTTGACTATTGTTAAAGCAATAAGCCACGATAAGCCAAGTTAGATTGGTAATATTATTCAGCGTTGGAATTATTTCATTAATATTCAGAATTTTGTTTCAAGTAGCTCAATTACTGTGCAAAGTTATCAAACGGTTTAGGTTCGCATCGATTAATACGTAAAAATTAAAGAAAATACTGTAACTTAGTGTCATAACACTCCGCCTACCGCTTTTAGACTTTATTGAGACATTACTTGTTGAGTGGCGGAACTCAACGCCATGCTTTGTCGTACCAAAGTGGGAAAATGAAATTAACGCCTGTCGTGGCGCAAAGGCACAAGTGTGCGACTGTAAACGTGACAGGTTGTGGGTTCGATTCCCACTCCAGGAAATGTCGTATTTTCATTTCCTGGGCAAACCCAGTCACCAAAGTGACAAGGTAAAGCGCGCAATGCCTCAATTCGGCGGAAAGTGGGGAACGGAATTGTTGAAAGAGAATTGAGTGTCTTAAGACTAGGTTTTCAGAGTCCCTCCGCCTACCCTGCTATATGCGAGATACAGCGTGAAGTTACAAAAAAAATAATCATACCCTCGGCTGGTAATCGAACCAACTGCCAATCGTTTCCACAGCCAGCTTTTTAAATGCTCCTAATATTTAAATTATTTTATTCTTCACTCTACCAAAACGGAGAGAGACGTTGATTCAGGAACCAGAGAACGGAGTGTCTTAAAAATACTTTCTCATCCTACCCTCCTATACGGGAAAAAGCGTGAAGCTAAATATATATGTTTATTTTCCTTTTTCCTCTCGAAACTCAATTCCCAGTTTAAAATTTTCCAGTCCATTCGTCCGCGACGTTTCCGCATAAAATTAATTACTGTGACGTGCTCAACAGGTACAAAATACCGTTCGCCGTGGAATTTTCAATTAAGACCACGTCTAAACTTATTTTGATGTAACTAAAACATTTTGAAAGTTCCAACGCTTTTTTCATATTGGAAAATTAAAAGTTGTATTTTTAATAAATATGGCTTTGGTGCTCTAAAGTATTTTAGCCGTTATCAAAAATAAGGAGGTTCTAGATTCTATTGTATTTTATTATGGGTGAATCAATTTGGATGATTTTTTTATATGATAGCTTGTGCCTACGACATTAAATGGGACCATTTAAATTGAATTATAATTTGACAAAAAGTTTTAATTTTTTGACACCTTTTTTTTTTCTTTTATGGATAACGGATGGCAAACGAGCAGAAGGACCACCTGATGGTAAGTGGTTACCTTCGCCCATGAACATCTACACCACCAGAGATGTTGTAGATGCGTTGCCAACCTAGAGGATAGAGACGGAAGGGGAGGATAATGTAGTAGTCCGCTATCGGAACCACCACATTTTTGGGAAAGAATGGGTGGGAAAGGGGAAAACCTGGCTTACATGCCATCGAACCGGAACACATCACAAGATATTTGGCGGTTCGTCTTTGACATGATAGTGGTCGCGAGCCAGACGGAGGACGAACCTCCTACCACCAAAAACCACCTGTTAAATATACATATTTTTAACATTCACTCTTTATCTTTCATAACAAGATGAAGAGTGATAGAGTAAAGTAGTGTCATGACGTTCTTAGCGTGGTTCAACGCCGCATTTTGTTTAATCAGAGCGACCAGAACGACCAATGTGAGGAAATAAAAATAATTAAATATAATTATTCCTCGAGTGCGAAGCTAATCCAATCTCATTCAAACATTGTTCCACTGTATCACGAAGGCCTCTATTTCTTGTTATTTAAAATTTGTATTTTCTTTTTACTTATACTTAAAAAGAAAATACAAATTTTTACACACAGATGTATTTGTGTTTACGTTCTAGCCCCTGTTTAAAGTCAGACCTTGTCCTAGTGTACTATGGCCTCTTGTTTCCTTGATATATTGTAACCATTAAATTTATATGAGGTAGAGCATTGATTAAGAAAGTAAAGGCAATTTCCCAGCACCTATTCACAGCACGTCCCAGTAATGGAACTAAGCGTCTATTGTCCAAGCCTCATGGCGGGGTAATAAATTGCGTGCGGTCGACAGCAGCTCACCGCTAGATAGGACTCTAGCTTTGCTTGGTGATAGATGATTTTGTATATGAGTTATTTCTTTAAAATTATCGTTTTTATTTTTTACTAGTTAATGCCTGAATCTGGCGGAAAGTGGGGAACGGAAAGAGAACGGAATGTCTTAACACTAGATTCTTAGGTTCCCTCTGCCTACCCTGCTATATGCGGGATACAGCGCGAAGGGTTAGGTAATGTCTAAAACTTCTATTACGTAGACTTCAAAACTGATTCTCGAATATTCTACGAAAACGGGAAAACACGAGGTCTTAGGATTTATAATCGTCATAAGCAAAGTCGCGGGATAAAGTTAACTAAATTGTAAGCTAATTTGTTAAATATTATTTATTACTATCTTACAATGTTGTGCTATGACACAATGGATTAAAAAATTCGTTAATAATTGCATAGCATCTGGTTGTAACCAGAAACGGTTAGGGATTCGATTTCCACTCGGAGAAAAGATTTTTTTTTAAATTAAATCAAAACGAGGGCAATGTCATTGCCCACTTGCTCCTAGATTCTCTTTTTCTTAAACGGGATAAAGCACGAAGCTTATTTATTTAATTGTATAGGGTCTGGCTTAAACATGATTGGTTGCGTTTTCCATTACCTCTTGTTAAAATGAATATATTTAAATTATTGTTACTTCACCGCCCTTGTAAAACAAAACGCGGCGTTAAGTTGCACCATTCAACGGAATATCTTAAAACTATTTTCATTGCAATACGAGAAAGCTGCAAAAAATCATATTTGGCAATATGGTCACATGTTGTGGCAAATACAATATTTTCCTCAAACGGTCGGATTAACGCGTCCGCTACAGAAGAGATATTACGATCATAGAAAATGTACTCCGAGTTATATATTAGTTGGGATGCTTCGAGAAATAACATATTTTCTAATACCCGTACTGAATTTATTCATAGATTTTAAATTTAAAGAACATATTGTCGCTACAACACGCTAGTGTTGAATGGTGGAAACAACATTGGGACAAAGCGTCTTGACCAAATGCGACTGGTTGTGATTCGTTTCCAACTAGTGGGAGCGATCATATCCATATATATACATACACACACACACACATATATATATAGTGATATATATATATATATATATATATATATATATATATATATATATATATATATATAAGATATATATATATATATATATATAGAGATATATAGTTACATATATATACATATAGATATATATACATATATATATATATATACATATATATATATATATATGTTATGATATATATGCCATTGTACATATACGTATATAATCATATAAAAGAAAGTTCGAGTGGTTGAATACCGCCAATTGTACTGCAATGCCTCAATCTGGCGAAAGCGGGGAACGGAGCAAGACCAAGCCAGCCTACCCTGCTATATGCGGATACAGCGTGAAGCCATGTATGTATGTATATCTTAAACAAAATTCTAAATAGGACCACATGAGTAGCTAATTCAGCTACATAAGAATAGTTATTTCACGCTGTATCTCACATATTGCAGGGTAGGCAGTGGAACCCAGTAGTGTTGGGGCAGACTCAGTTTCACCTTTAACGCATTCCACGTTTTATACGTGCTGAGTGGCAGATCCAACGTGCTAATTAGCTATCATAAAAACTTGATTCACCCCAGTAAAAGTGTTATTCGGTAACACCTCTTTTTTGTGAAGCCTGGTGCAGAAAATCGATAAATAATGTAAATAAAAAATATAGAGCCTAGGTCGGCAAATGTAAACGGACGTCCTCAATATAATGTTCTTATTTCTTTTCCCTTTGTTATCCCTAAAAAGTTATGGTCTGGGCTGGGGCATATCACATATTTTTATGTTGCTTAACATAGAATTCTTAACTTCTTTTCCCTTTATATTGCAGTAATGATTTTATATTATAAGGTATTTTTTATTATGAGGGCTGTTGTGGCGCAGAGGCACAATTGTGCGACTGTAAACGCGACAGGATGTGGGTTCAATTCCCACTCCAGGAAATGTTAGTATTTTCACTTCCTGGGTTTGGTAACAAAACAAAGCGAGCTGTTGAGTTCCGCCACTCAGTACGAAATGCCTCAATTCGGCGAAAAGTGGGGAGAGGAAATATTAATGGAAGGGAGTGTCTGAACACTAGGTTCTCAGGTTCTCTTAGCTTACCCTACTACGTGTGGGATGCAGCGTGAAGCTAAAAAAAATCAACGGGTATACTCCGGAAGTGCCGTTAGAAGTGACGTGAATTTGAATATTAACGTTGAGCATTTTTGATATTTTGGAATAGCTAGGGAATAATTTTGCACGAATTGCTTTAATTATTAGTATAAATGTACTAACGCCTGTCGTGGCACAGAGGCACATGCGTGCGACTGTAAAAGCGACAGGTTGTGGGTTCGATTCCCACTCCAGGAAATATAAAATTTAGTATTTTCGTTTGTTGAGCTTAGTAACAAGGCAAAGCGTGGCTTTGAATTCCGCCACTCAACATGCAATGCCTCAATTCGGTGGAAAGTGGGGACCAGAATTGTTGAAAGAGAGTGGAGTGTCTTAACACTAGGTTCTATGGTTCCCTCTGCCTACCCTGCTGTAAGCGGAATACAGCGTGAAGTTAAAAAAAAAAGTACTGTCATTTATGTGGAAAAATACAATATTCATATATTGTATATATTATAATTCATATCATTATATGAATACGTGAAGGAATACTGAAGGAAAACTTAGCTTTTTACGACAATTGCGAGGACGGAGTATGAAATTTGGCACAGTTAAAGCTTATATGGAGAACAAGTGCAGAAAATGTTATTTTTAATAATTTGATACTTAGAAATATAACAATAGGGCATGTGGTGGCGCAGAGGCACAAGCGTGCGACTGTAAACGCGTCAGGTTGTGGGTTCGATTTCAAAATGTAAAATTTAGTATTTTCATGTCTTGGGATTGGTAACAAGGCAAAGCGCAGCCTTGAGTTCCGCCACTCAACACGCAATGCCTCAATTTGGCGGAAAGTGGGGAACGGAAATGTAGAAAGAGAACGGAGTGTCTTAACACTAGGTTCTCAGGTTCCCTCTGTCTACCCTGCTATATGCGGGTTACAGCGTGAAGTTAAAAAAAAACATTATCTTTATTAATACCGTCTAAAGGCTAACTAGACTCGTTCGTTAACATTGAATGCACGTTCATATCAAAGTTATCTCGGTTCCCAGAATCTAGGAGGTCCAAATAATTGGAGCGTCGCCAACACTTTGCTAGAATTAGGAGAGCAATTAGTTAAATGGCAAATAAAATATATGACTTTATGTTATACTAGTTTTATCGCTTGACTTTTTTTTCCCTCTGAACTTTATATCCGGTATCTTAACCAACTTATAAAAGGATATTTCAATACGATTTCTTTATGTGTGTTACCGCATAACTATTTTTTTTAACTTCACGCTGTATCCCGCATATAGCGGGGTAGGCACAGGGAACCAGAGAACCTAGTGTAGTGAAAGTGGGGAACGGAATTGTTGAAAGAGAATGGAGTGTCTTAACACTAGGTTCTCTGGTTCCCTCTGCCTACCCTGCTATATGCGGGATACAGCATGTATTTAAAAAAAAAAGAAAAAAATTAAAAATCACACAAAAAAAAAAAATACGTTTTCTAAATAAATCTTAACTTATTTAAATCGGACTTTATCATGATTACTAGCTATCATACAAAAAAAGGATCACCAGAATTGATTCAACCAGCAAAAGGCTATTCGGTAATATATAAAAAAATACAGTGGAATTGAAAACCTTCTTTTTTTAGAAGTTGGTTAAAAATATATGAAAATTAACGACTAACTAACATTTTCCATGTTAGCAAACAACACAAAGAGACGAGAGACAGGTAGGCGCGTTTACTTTAAATATTTACCTTTGAAATCAGAAGTAATAGTTCGTTTAACTTGCTAAGCTTAAACATGTTAAGTTATTTATACATACACCTAGCTGTATCCCGCGACTACGTTTGCGTGGACTATAAAATTTAAAATGCCGTTTTCCATTTTGGAAGAAATTTTGAGAAATCCTCTTCAAGTGCTTTCGGGGAGTCTGTTACGTTGTCTGTCAGGGATTGAGTTGACGAACAATCGTGTTTACAGTCAGGCATGGTCCCCTTTCGTGACCAACTTTTAACCAACTTTAAATAAGGAGGAAGTTTTCAATTCCACTAATTTTTATGTGTGCTACCGCGAAAATTTTTAAAGGATGAACACCCTGCCAATTGCCAACACTTTTGTTCCCTTTTGAATGCACTTAAGATCTGATATGTGCTATAATTGTACTTTTTAGTGCATTTTCTTTGCATTTGTTTTTTTTTGTCAAACTTTTAATTCTTTCTCTTTTCTTCCTCTATGCCCAAAGAGATTCCTGGATGCGTGGCACTCCAGTACTGTGCGGTTTCGAAGGAATTTCCTTCCACGTGCCACTGAACTGTGGAATGGCCTACCTGCGGCAGTTTTTCCAGGTAGATACGAAATGGGTACCTTCAAAAAGCGCGCCTACTCCCACCTCAAAGGCCGGCAACGCACCTGTAGCTCCTCTGGTGTTACATGGGGTCGTGGGCGGCGGGGATCACTTACCATCAGGTGACCCGAACGCTCGTTTGCCTTGTCCTTTCCAAAAAAAAAAAATAAGACTACATGTCAAATTTAAGCTTTTTATATCCAATAATTTCGTTGCTTGTCAGTCACTCAGTAACGTTATTGGGGTAGATTTATTATTAGAGTCATAACTAAGCTTTGTCATTAGAATAATACAACTTTTTTACAGCTTCACGCTTTTCCCGGATAGCAAGATAGTCAGAGAGAACCTAGTGCCAAGACTCTCCGTTCTCTACGCTGCTTGTTGAGTGGTGGAACTTATCGCCGCGCTTTGTCTTACCAGAACAAATAAACGAAAATATTTTAAATCCATACCGATCGCATTTACAGTCAGACATTGTAAAACAGCGGAACTCAACGCCGCGCTTTGTTTTCCTTTTTTTTTATACTCTTATATAAATACATATCCTAAGAACAATACAAAATTAATCAATCACGAACACAAAAAGAAAGCATTCGATAACGTATGTAGCCAATTCATTATGTTTTTCTTTGAATTACACCTAATGTGCTCCCTTGAGAAAATCTACGCAGAAAGATTTTCTCCTGAAAATATACATATATGTATTTATAATGTAACATTAATGCTGTAATCTTTTTGATAGAAATTTAGATAAAAAAAAGACTAACTTTAAATAAATTACTTAAGAAACAAAAAAAAATGTTAGTTTTTCCTGGGTTTGGTAACAAGGCAAAGTGCGGCTTTGAATTTCGCCACTCAGCACGCAATGCCTGAATTCAGCGGAAAGTGGGGAACAGAATTGTTGAAAGAGATTGAAGTGTCTTAACACTAGGTTCTCTTGTTCCCTCTGCCTACCCTGCTATAAGCGGGATACAGCGTGAAGTTAAAAAAATAAATTAATTAATTAAAAGCCATCATGGCGTAGTGGGACAGCGTTTGACTGCAAACACGATTGATTATGCATCACTAATACTATGTTCTTGAAACTGAGCTTTCGCCATATTTCTGTCCTTCTTGTACTTCTTGTCTTCCTGTATCATTGACATTAGGTTCTAGTAAATCAACTGAGGTCACCCCTACCTCTTTCAATGACTTTTGCTTCATATATGTCTTACCATTTTTTCATCACTCATCCTCTCAACATGCCCAAACTACCTGAAACTAAAAAAATATTAACAAAACAAAACAGTTCAAATAAGCTCATCAAAATTCCTTTGTCCGATTTCAGGAGTCCCTCACACAGTATGTAGATAGTTTCTATTGGAAAGTGAATAAGGCTTTGCTCTAAAACCACGTCAGCGATTCCTTCATACATATTCAACAATTGTACCCGAGTTTGATGTTCATATGTATGGTAAGTAAGTTAAGCGATATGCCTCAAATATGCTGATTTGATAACACTGAGACTATAATTGTGGGTTCGAACGGAAATGTTGAAAGAGAACGGAGTGTCCTAACATTAGGTTCTCTGGTTCCCTCTGCCTACCCTGCTATATGCGGGATACAGCGTGAAGTTAAAAAAAAAGAAAAAAAAAAGAATCTCTATTCTATACTGCAGGCGTAGCAGGGTAGTAAGAGATGAAACACTCTATTATACATTTAACACTCGCAATTGAGACATTGCGTCGACAATTGCTAACAATTGCGCGGAACTCAACGCTGTAGGCGCTGTGGGCGTTGAGTTCTGCCACTGAATATGCCGTGGCTCGAATTCGAGGGGAGAGTGGCGAACGGAGTGTCTTAACAGTACACTCTCTCTAAATACCCTGCTATGAGAGATAAAGGCTGTATATATATAGGTTGTTGGTTCGATTCCTATTGCAGGAATTGAAAATATGAAATAATATTTGGTATTTTCATTTTCCCCGATCTGGCCACAAAACAAAGCGCGGCGTTGAGTTCCGCCACTCAGCACCCAATGCCTCAATTCGTCGGAAAGTAGGGAATGAAAATGTAAAAGAGAACGGAGTGTCTTAACATTAGGTTCTCTGGTTCCTTCTGCCCTGCTGTGTGCGGTATACATCGTGAAGCTATAATAAATAATACAAAATAATAAATTTTTACTTTCTTATAAATCGTGATAAGAAAATCTAGTGAACTCATTAAAGAAGTTCATTTCGAACAAAATAGCTCTAAAACCTGAAAATACGTTCAATATAAATGAAAACATTAAGAAATCGATTCATTTCAACGACTGGTGATTTATATATTTACGCTTACGAGTTCAAAGTAAAATACTTTTTAACCGACTTAGAAAAAAAACCGCATATCTTTTTACTGGGTGAATCTATTTTGATGATCCTTTTTTATATATGATAGCTAGTCCTTCTGATGTGATCTCTGTTAGATTTAGTTGAATTATTCGTAATATTTTTAATTTTACTGCATTTTATTTAGAGTCACTTTTCTTTTTTGTATAATTGTTAATTATTGTTTTGCGATAAGGCCTTTATGTCGCGACGTATGAATGTTCGAGTATACGTTATGGTATTGGATTCAATCGAGATTATATATATATATATATATATAT
>JAKGSA010001237.1:73398-86861 GCA_033558755.1 Philaethria dido | reverse complement strand
GAGGAGCTTGGAGAGTGCCTGGGACTTACGACCCAAGTGTAGGTTTCAAGGGGCCCCTTTAAAATGCGCATTAACGTTCACCTCCAGTGTTCGCGCTCCTCGCTCTACCTTACTATATTTTAAAAGATTGTACTAATGCCGTCTTCGAAATACGTGGTAAAAATGAACTGATGATAATTCTAGAAAGGCCGAAATCTTTTAGTAGATTATAGAGAGATTTTGCTGTTATACCTCTCGCGTTTACTTCTACCGCGTATAAATTAACTCTGAACATAAGTTATAAGGAATTGTTTTGCCATTAAATCCGCAACAGCATGAAATGGGGTAAAAAAGCGGAGTACAGTGTCTTAACACTAAATTCACTGTGCTGAAGTCAATCAAAATACTTGAGCAAATTTAGATAAAATTAATAATATTAGTAGGTAATATCTAGAAGAGAAATCGGGCGATAGAAGAAACGGAGTGTTTTGGCAATACCTTCTCTACCTACGATAGATATGTGAACCTGAATAAAAAAACCTAAAGTAAATATTATTACTACAAGAAACATAAGACAAATTTATTTAGTTTAAGTACATTTGTCTAGTACGTAACTGATGCTAGCTTGTTACTAGGGGATTAGGTTACCTATGATTTGACCCTAAAATAGAAATTACAACCTTATGTTATTAAAAATATAGTTCATATTTATATAGCACATACTCGTATTTAATCCTATTTGCATAGAAACTACTTTGGTGATGAGAGATTCAATGATATAGTTTAACATAGGGATAAAGGTATGCTGTAAAATAGAGGGTATTTTGTTCTAGTCAGACAGTGCGGCGTTGAGTTCCGCCACTTATCACGTAATGTCTCGAATTCGAATGAAAAGTGGCGAACGGGGTGTCTTGACACTGGGTTCACTCTGATTTTTTTCCCTATTCCCATCCATCCTTTCCCCAGAATTATGTGGTTCTGGTGGCGGATTACCGTGGCCATTACATAGCCCCCTCCCCCTTCCATTCTGGAAGGTCTTTTATACTCTAGGTGGGCAACGCATTTACGACTTTTCTGGAGTTTTAGATGTTTATGGGCAAAAACTATTTACCATCAGGTGGTCCTTCTGGTCGTTTGCTATCTATGATCAATAAAAAAAAGACTAGTCTGCTTTGTTTAGAAATTATATCACCAAAAATATAGGTATACAAAAAAATAAGACACAAATACAAATAAATGAAATAATAGTTCTACGTGTATTAACTAAAACTTTCTATATATTCAAAGCATTAACTAAAATTCAAACATGTCTATAATATATGTTCAAATTTTGGTCATATTTAGTTTTTGACCTTTCGATTTTGACCCCTTGGAAATAGCTCGCTTAGAGTAAAGCCTTAGAGTACTGCCTTGTATTTAGCTTCTGAGAATTATAAGTTCAATATTTATTTAAGTCCAAAAAACCAATTAGCCCGTAAAATTAATTAAAGCATACATCTTCATTTACTTAGTTCAATTTCTTAGAAAAAAATGGTCGCATTTTAACAAAAAAAATAACTTCAAAAAAATTCACTAAAAAGTTACATCATTATGAATAACTCGAAAACTGTTGGTAAACTGTTGGTAAATATATGAAACCACATCCGAAGCTATCATAGAAAAAGGAATCATGAAAATTGGTTCATTCAGTAAAGTTGAAAACCTCTTTCTCGTTTGCCTACTTTTTGGAAGTGCAATTAATTCAGTTTTACATTAAAAATAAATATTTTTAAGATCATCCGTTTATATGTACTAGTGTCCCCGTAAATGCGTTAATAACGCATTGCGTAGTGACGCATATGCCACTTTGTATAAACATGGATGTCAAACCATAGTAGTGTGTGTAACATTTATTTTATTAATTTATTATATTTTTTATGCACTATTTAAACAAAATATTATCATTCTGCACTCCTCCTCTATATAAACTATAAGTGTGCCAAGTTTCATGCTCCTCCGTCCGCGTAATTTTCGTAAAAAGGCATCCAAAGTTTTTGCTTCATGCATTTAAATATAGATATTTTCATATACTAATTAATAGTTGATTTTCTTAGAAAAAATGTAAGAATAACCTGGGAACATAACTAGTTTATTCACTGTTGCTAACCGTGAGATAACTTGTGGGGTCTCCATATTAAATTAGTGTTTTATCTCTAACGCGTCGCGTGTCGGCTATGTGACACCTTCTATCCGAGATGGTACTGTGTACCTTTGATCTGTTGCCTTATCGAGAAAAAGATTTAGTTAATGGGTTTTTGTAATACTATCTTAACACATTTTGTATATTTAGATCTTTATGACCTAGTGTTATGGCACTCCGTTCTCTACTTTCTGCCTTATTAAAAATAGAAATAATTAATGGAAGGGAAGAGTAGCGAATTGTGAAATCGCCCAAGATATATCAATCAAAGAATTATTATAGCAAGGCGTTTATACTACTTACATACATACGTAGCTTCACGCTGTATCCCGCATATAACAGGGTAGGCAGAGGGAACCTAGTGTTAAGACACTCCGTTCCCTACTTTCCGCCGAATTGAGGCATTGTGTGCTGAGTGGCGGAACTCAACGCCGCGCTTAACCTTTTTACCAAGCCCAGGAAATAAAGTCTTTTGTGCCTCTGCGCCACGACAGGCGTTTATACTAGTTGATAAAATTTCGAATGAAAAGTATCTTTACGTTATAAAAGATATTTTTTTTTATACAATTTCGAGTAATCCCCTGTAACCGGACAGGATTAGGATACAATTCTCCTCTGTCGCTAGGTAACGTCCCGTAAGAGGCGGGTATCCCAGTAGTTTGGTGATCAAAGGTTCGTCCTTCGTCTGGCTCGTGACCACTATCATGTCAAAGACGAACCCCCATCTAATGATGTGTTCCGTTTCGATGGCAAGTAAGCTAGTTTTCCCTATTCCCACCCATCCTTTCCCCAGAATGCGGTGGTTCCGATGGCGGCCTGCCGCCACTAAATTATTTCTTCCAGCTCCCATCTTAACACAAGGTCGGCAACGCGTTTACAACACTTCTAGTGTTGTACATATCTATGGGCGAAAGTGACCACTTACCATCAGGTGGTCCTTCTGCTCTTTTGCCATATTATTGATAAAGAATAAAAGAAATAAATCTCAATTTCTCTATGTATCCCTCTTCGATTCCTATAGAATTTCTTAATGAGCTTTAAAGTTTCAGACTACAGTCTTAAATATACTGTAAATAAGAAATTCCCAGCATTTTTGAAAACAAAATCATTTCATATTCTAATAATTAATATATATTATTATCAACCTAACCATTGTATTGTACGAAATATTGCATTTTGCCTTTAAAAATTACAATAAGAAATTATGGCATGCAACTGTCACTTAGTAATAATAAAATTAAATTATACTTTTTTAATTAGTGGGGAACGGAGTGTCTTAACACTAGGTTCCCTCTACTAACCTGTTATTTGATTATATTCATGAAATAACAAAATATAATCTAAGGGCACGTCAGTTTGTTCTTCAATCTGGGAATATAGCCTGGAATTGAGTTCCGTCACTTAACGACTTGAATTCAGGCACAAAATGGCAAACGGAGTGTCTTAACACTAGGCACTACGTTCTCTTTAACTTCTATGCGGGATATGATTAAACCCTTTCTAGCTTTAAAAAAACAGAAAACAAAACACGTGCAAATGACGTATAATTTTTATTATTTAGAACGGATTCAAAGAAAATAAATTGTTTGCAGCATATCTTTGGAATTTTCCTAAGATAAGACACTCGCTAGAAATTGATTTTTAAATGGGCGCGACCGATTTTGACGAAATCGTAGTTTTATGAAAACAGCGGAGCGTTTCTTTAAGATAATATAATATTTTTATTTTTAGCAATTTTTTTTTAACTTCACGCTGTAACCCACATGTAGCAGGGTAGGCAGAGGGAACCAGAGAACCTAGTGTTAAGACACTCCATTCTCTTTCAACAATTCCGTTCCCCACTTTCCGCCGAATTGAGGCATTGCGTGTTGAGCTATTTTTATCTGTAAAGTATTCTTTCTTTTTGTATTGTATTATATCACGTTATTACACTTCTTGTACTTTATTCAGTTCATTTTTAGCATATATTTCGAAGACGGTATTAGTAGGATCTTTTCAAATTTGGTTAGGTAGAGAAAGGAGCGCGGAAAGTGGAGGTGAACCTTAACGTGTATTTAAAGGGACCCCTTAAACCTACACTTGGGTGTACGTCCCAGGCACTCTCCAAACTCCTCTCTCTGCAACGCGATGGATTACCGTACGTTAAATCCATGGATTGCTAAGGAGTCTCTTCTATATATCGTTACTTATTTAAATCCCAAAATTTTTATAATTTGCAATTTTTCTTATCCTTACTAATCCTTTCTTATCATTACTAATATTATAAATGCAAAAGTAAGTCTGTCTGTCTGTCTGTCTGTATGTCTGTCTGTTACGCTTTCACGCCTAAACCACTGAACCGATTTTGATGAAATTCGGTATGAAGATAGAACTAAACTTGGGAAAGGACATAGGATACTTTTTATAGTGAAAAAAAGATAGAGGGGGTTGAAATAGGGGATGAAAGTTTGTATGGAAGTTCCTTATGGTCAAACATAAAATCATGTAAGATTGTTTAACTGTTTACAACTTCACCACATAAACCACTTAACCAATTTTGACAAATAGTCTAGACCTTGGCAAAGACTATAGGATACTCCTTATCATATCGCGCGATATAACCGAATTTCACGCGGGCGAAGCCGCGGGCGGAAAGCTAGTATTATTAGTATCTTTAAAGTAAAAAGGTACTACAAAGTAAATTCTATAGAAATAAAATTTTCTTCTGTATATATGTATATATGTCTTAAATGAGTTATATGGCATTGTAAAACAAGAATAAAATATGAATTGAAGTGCTAATAACATTCATATCATAATTATTGTTTACATGTGAAATAATAATTAAGTAAATGTATTTTAAAACAAAATAATATAAAATAATGTTTATTGTATATTTTCACTTGACAGGTCTTAGTGTCTTATTTAGTTCATTATAACACAATACAATTGCAATTGGAATATTTTTTTAATGAATTTATTTGCCCTACTAATGTTACTGAACCACTCGTCAGATCTTAATTAAATTTTAAAGTTACCATATCAAAAACACTAGCTATCATATAAAAAAAGAATCATCAAAATCGGTTCACTCAGTAAAAAGTTATATTATAACATACTTAAAAAAATACAGTCGAATTATTAACTTCCTTCTTTTTTAACAACGGTCAATAATAGGACAAAATCTGATTCACTTGTTTCTATATAGGTACATACATACATACATAACATAGCTTCACACTGTATCACGCATATAGCAGGGTAGGCAGAGGGAACCTAGTGTTAAGACACTCCGTTCCCCACTCTCCGCCGAATTGAGGCATTGCGTGCCTAGTGGCGGAACTCAACGCTGCGCTTTGCCTTGTTACCAAACCCAGGAAATTAAAAAATCCATTTCCTGGAGTGGTAATCGAACTTCCGGAAAATATAGAAAATATAGTACATACATATGTTTCTTGGGCTATTTTTCTTTTGTAATATGTTATATTTGTCGTTTGTTTTTTTTTTGTGTACAATATTAATAAAAGTATATGTTATCTGTATACTGACTGTCTAATATCAATTCATTAATGAAGAATTTGATTGATTCAACAATTAGAACAGTTTCTGTGAACTCTACAATATGTTTAAATTTTGCAAATAAACATACACATATGTTATTAAATTATTTATTTTCGAGGAAAACAAAACGCGGCGTTTAGTTCCGCCTACACACAATTCTGGCAAATGGACAATGGAGTGTCTTGACACTTGCCCACTTGTTGTTCTTTCTGTCTATCCATTTTTTTAACGTGATTAAATGTCAAAATACGGATACCCATCCGATCGGGGACTCGGATGGGTTATGTGGGACTCCACACCGGCAAATATAGGCCGTTCGAATACCCACTAAAACCTCACGGTACTCCTCGAGGCCCACGAGAACTGGTCCAATCTTCCGAGATCCCTGTCTACCTTACTACGGTAGTTAGCGTGAAGCTGCAAAAAAACATTAATATTACTGAATGGAAATCTAACTTATGACCACTACATGCGTGTTCATATCTTTAACTGTGCCATATAGCGTAATTATTATTGCTTTTTTTTTTATTAACTTCACGCTGTATCCCACATATAGCAGGGTAGGCAGAGGGAACCTGAGAACCTAGTGTTAAGACACTCCGTTCCCTTACAACAATTTCGTTCCCCACTTTTCGCCAAATTGAGGCATTGCGTGTTGAGTGGCGGAACTCAACGCCGCGCTTTGCCTTGTTTAACCCAGGAAATTTAAATACTAAAATTTCCTGGACTAGGAATCGAACCAACAACCTGTCGTGTTTATAGTGCGCCACAACAGCGTAATTAATAAAAAAATAATTCATTTTCACTATGTTAAAAATGTGAATGAATTAAAAATATATAAATTTTATATTCATTGTATCAATCAGTTTTGATTTGGAACCTGTTTTTTTTCTATTGAAGTTTTGGCAACGTTCTATAGTTTTATGGTTATTATTGTTTGCCTAGACGCAACTTATTGTAGTGTATACTTAATATATACTTATAAACGGATAAGTTATTTAATATTAAGATTTTATAATAACAAAAAAGACAACTGATTTCTAATAAAATGCCTAAAAAGTTATATTATTACGAATAACTCAAAAACTACGTGTCAGATCTTAGATAAATTTACCATATATGAGTATATCTCTATCAAAAGCATTAGATATCATATGAAAAAGAATTTCACATGATAGCTAAGTGATTTTGATATGGTCAAATATCTGTGGCCTATATTTGTATATTAATTTCATTACGTTCATCTATCTTATAATATTAGACTCTTTAAGAGCAAAGTAGAGTACAAAGTGTCTCATCTCTACATTTTCTTAAGATACTCTATGGAGATATATGAAAAATATCTAAAAAATATATGTGGCACCTTAACAGAAGCTAGACGTATTTTACCCCATATTCCGCGTTCTTTGCCTTACTTTGACTAATGAACCCGGGTTGAAGCCAGAACCTGTGGGTTTTAACTGTCCCTTAATAGTACCAAAGTTAACTTAGTAGGCTACGTCAATTAAGAAAACATAGAATTACAATTGAAATTGCTTATTTCAAATATTTCCTCAAAAACAAAATTACTTAGCAATAAATTGGGTAGTCAAAGAGAATCTATTGCCAATACACTCCATTCGCCTCTTTCCACCTGAATTCAAGACATTGCGTTTTAAGTGGCGAAACTTAACGCCGTGCATTATCTTGCCAGAGTTAAAAAAAAATAATGAAATATAATCATTCCTCTGGGAATCAAACACACTGTCCCATTCCATATCGCTTTAAAAAAACAAAATTAATTATTAATATACATAAATAATTATAAAAACTAAACTACTATATCCATTTTCTATATACAACACTAACCATTGACATCCCATAATATTAAAAAATCTAAAAATTAATTTAAATAATGGTATCCCTACTCGCCAAACGAAGTTCACACGCAAGCGAGCATTGACCGGTGTACCTCAAAACCGGTCCAATACCGGCTTCGTTAAAGAAACCCTTCCACACAGCCGTGGCGACGCCGCCATGTATTGTCATCATTATCACTCATTCATTTACACCTGATATTAAAGGCAAAGCCGACGTCGTCTACGCCAGTACGATTTGAACTATCGAATAGTAACTACCTGTCGCTCTGTAAACATATTGTCGCGAAAAATGTAATTATCCATACATATTCTATGGATTGAAGAACTGGCCAGTGTATATATATGTAAATAGAAGTGTTTTAGTGTTTATTAATTTATAATAAATAAATTTATTATATAAAATCCTGTGATATTAGAAATAAGGAAGGAAGAGACGCAAGTAAGTGTTCTTTTTTAATTTTATTTAAATTTAATTATTGTTTCTGTGTCTTAAATATTGTTATTAGCTTTTATTGTATTTGCATGTTAGTTGCACGTTTTAATTATTATGCTTTATGTTATATATGTATATAAAATATTATCATTATTCCCACTCCAGGAAATGTAAAATTTAGTATTTTCATTTCTTGGGTTTGGTAACAAGGCAAAGCGCGGCGTTGGGTTCCGTCACTCAACACGCAATGCCTCAATTTGGCGGAAAGTGGGGAACGGAAATGTTGAAAGAGAATGGAGTGTCTTAACACTAGGTTCTCTGGTTCCCTCTGCCTACCCCGCTATATGCGGGATACAGCGTGAAGTGAAAAAAAGAAATCATTATTATCTAATTCAGTGATAAAGATCTATAGATCATTTAATAATAGATCATTTGATATATTTAACGAAGTTTATACTCGATAGAGATGTTCTAAATCTATTTGAATTTACGACTCTCGCTTTATATTCTTTTGACATTTTTATATGGTTTTCAGATACTGGTTTTATTCATTTTAATCAAAACCTGCTTAGGCTTAAAATATTTTATTATACTCACATATCATTATATATCGTTAATTATGTTTAAAAAATCATTTCATTCAATAATAATACTTTGATTTTAAAAGTAACCTCTTGAGATAAGCTCTATATATGTCAGATACCTATATTTATTTATTTATAGATATTTTTCTAAAAAAATATATTAAAAAAATACTAATATTACAAATGTAGAAAAATGTTATACTATGTTCGTCGTACATTTAAAAATATTGACTGTACTCGTACATCAATTTTTACCACTAGACTTAAATACATATATTTTAAATAACGAAATTTGCTTCAATGAAATTCGAACCCACAATCATCGTCTACTACAGACTGTGTTATAAATCAACTATATTAACAATATCACTAAATTAATCATGTAGAGTAGATACTCTACTTTAAATAGATATTTAAACTGACATGTTGTCTCGTTTACGCTTAAAATATGCGTTGCTTAGCAACGTGTGCGTTTTATACAAAAGGGTATGTCAAATGTATGGAAGTACGTGTAATATTTATTTTTCCAATTTATTTATTATTCAACTGATATAGCGGATAGTCAGGAAGATTATTTTTTTTATTTATTTATTTAATACTTTATTAACGCCTCTCATGGCACAGAACCTGTCGCGTTTACAGTCGCACAAGCGTACGACTGTAAACGGTTGTGGGTTCGATACCTACTCCAGGAAATGGATTTTTTCATTTCCTGGGTTGAGAGAGCGCAGCGTTGAGTTCCGCCACTCAGTATGCAATGCCTCAATTCGGTGAAACGTGGGGAACGGAATTGTTGTAAGAGAACGAAGTGTCTTAACACTAGGTTCTCAGGTTCCCTCTGCATACCCTGCTATGTGCGGGATACAGCGTGAAGCTAAATAAAAGTTATTAATTTACTTGCTAAATATAAATAATATTACATGTGTGCAAGCTTACATAACTAACATAATGTATTATCAATGTATTATTTTACAACATATTACATCTCTATATCCCCTATCCATATAAACTTTAACTGTGTCAAACATACTTCTCTATCCGCGTAAGTTTCGAAAGGGCTCCAAATCTTAACGTATTTATATAATAACAATTATTTAATCTCGTTTTTATTGTGTTATATAATTTATGTATTTTATGAACGTGTTCTGTATCTAATTGGACCTTTACAAATATTTTTGAATTCTCAATTAACTGTATTGTCAGTATTGTCAGTTACTAGAGATACATGAGATTTGATTATAAGAGGTTACGATATGATTTTAAGATTTGAAGTTTTGATATACTATATGATCATTACTTATGATCAAATTAAGCCAAAACATTATAAGTTGTAACCTATGCCTACATTTTTCTGTATAATAAACATATTGTAGAGTTTCGTCTAAGTTCGTTTAATGGTTTTTGCGTCAAAGAGTAACAGATATCTATATATCCTCACAAACTTTCATATTTTACTTGGGTGTTATGAATTATTTAAATTAACTTTACAAATACTTTGACCCCTTAATTTAAGATTATTTTTATTAAATGAATAATATTGTTCGATACTGAGTAATCTAGTTAGTATTGTCAGTTTAATGAGAAATAATTGTCCCCGAAAAAATTAATAAGATTTTAACAGAAAAAGTAACATTATTGTGAGTAACTCAAATCTCAACTCAAATCTAAGCTAAAATTAAACGGGATTACACTAGAAGCAGTAGCTATCATATAAAAAGGAATCATCAATATTGATTTACTCAGTTAAAACACACAGAAAAAATACAATCGAATTGAGAACCTCCTCCTTTTTTTAAGTCTGTTACAAACGGTACTTGCAAAATTATTATTAAATCAACGTTTCTCTAGGAATGTCCAGGTAAATTTTACAACAATGAAAATCGCAAGGCAATCAATGAAAGGCGCAATATGAATAGCGTCATATACAAAGAAGATCATTTAAAAAGCGAAAGCTTAAAGCGAGCTTAAGTTGTTAAAGTAATAAATTATATTTTTTATATGATTTACTATAAGTGAAACAAAAATACTGATTAAAAGCCATTACTTAGGAAGCTCGTTTTTTATGGTGTATTTTATAACTTTAATCCTTTCATTTAATTCCCATATTAGGTGGGTAAAATTATATATTTTTTTTAGCTTCACGCTTTATCCCGCTTAGTAAGGTAGGCAGAGATAACTTAGTTAGTGTCAGGACACTCCGTTCCCCGCATTCTGCCTGAATTCGAGACTTTGCTGTTGAGTGGTGGAACTCAACGCCCCCCTTTGTATTACCAGAGAGAGAGAAGCAAATAATTTACATATAATCATGACCTCGACCGAGAATCGAATCTATAACCAATCGTGTTTAAATTCAGATACTACCACTGCGCAATATAGAAATAAGTAAACCGCCATTTTGTTGCGGCGGCCATTTTGAATTAACAACAATACTGATTATATATAATTACATTGTCATCAGAACTAAAGGTGTATTCCAAATTTCAACTGAAACGGACACCGGGAATTTAACTTAACTTAGTCAAATTTAATTTGCAATTCGACCCACACTAATATCTTTTTCTCTCTGTATACCGCACATAGTAAGGTAGGCTAAGGGAACCTAAGAATTTCCTAAGAAATTCCTTTTCCCACTTTTCGCTGAATAGAGGCTAACTAATATGGCAAGTGACGTTCGTGATATTCCTTATCTTAGAATATGGATTAAGGCATTATTTAATAATATGACAAAGAGATATTTAGCTAGAACGTATTAGTCTATAAATAGATAACTTTACAAGAAGCGATAGTATCTGCTAAAACAAGTATCATATAATTTTATATACAGAGATAGCTTTTGACCTGAGATTACCTATTCGAATTGTAATTTTACCGACCTTTGCGTATCTTTGAAATTACTAATATCACGTGCACGTTTTATTTTCAATATGTAATAATTATTATTTCATATTGTAGTATAAAATAGTAAGAGGCAAGTCAGGTTGTGGGTTCGATCCCCACTCCAGGATATGGAATTTGTCATTTCCTGGGTTTGGTAACAAGGCTAAGCGCGGCGTTGAGTTCTGCCACTCAGCAATGCCTCGATTCGGCGGAAAGTGGGGAACGGAGTGTCTTAACACTTGGTTCCCTCTGCCTTCCCCGCTATATACGGGATACAGCGTGAAGCTATGTATGTATGTATAAAATAATATTATTAGTTAAAACTCTGTCCCGAATTCGGGTAGAATGTGAATAACGGAGTGTCTTAACACTAAATTCTCTTTAGAATGGGACGCATAGCTTTGGGAAAAAAAAGACCTATTTCTTTAATCGCTTATTTTTAGAGGGATTTAGATGTAATGAGTGTTAAATGGCAAATCCAATGATGCGCCATGACTGACCGGACAATTAAATAAAAAATATTTTAAATTTAAACATTTCTGCGAAGAAAATAAAGACAGAAAATAAAACTACCAATTACCTCAAGTAACCGTCACATATTTGAATATTGCTCTGTAATTGCATCTTCATCTTAAATCTATATATATATTCCTCTAATTGATATGGCACAGGCTTATTTACTGGCCGTAGGGAGTTAGAATTTGGCTTATGGTTCCTTGGCGAGTATAGGGAAGCACTAAAATACTTTTTGCCCAAATTCCTAAAAGAAAAGTTCTACTTTTAACAATCGGAAGTATGGAATATAACTTAACTTCATATATCCCTAGCGGGGTAGTCAGAGCGAACGGAGGTTCCTACTTCTTTTGCCTCGTCCACAGTCATTAACCTACATGCATGTTCTCGAGGAAAATATGGAAAATAAAAAAGACTTTATGACTCTAATGGTCATAAATTCAACAACTACTAGATACTCAACAAACATACTAAGCTCTTAAAACAAGTGTAAATATTATTACAAAAGGATAATGATTTGAATCACTGAATGTCAAAGTGGTGATACGTGTTATCTTATCATTGGATATAACGTTTTCACTCAATTATTAGACACCATCTGGGCGATGTTATCTGTATGCGAGAATTCGAGATTAGATTTGTATGTGCATTTTATTAGACGTAGAAATCTAAATTTGTTACTTTTTTGCTATATTACTATATTTTTATAACTTATACATATAAATAAATATCTATTTAATAAATAAATATAAAAAAAAATTAATTTAATTATATTTGAAGCATAATGTAGGAAAAACTGGAGCCCGAAGTGCTTTTAATATAACTTTGGCTGTCATGGCGCAAAGGAACAGCCTCTGACTGTAAATACGACTGATCATGAGTTCGATCCCCATTTGAGGAAATTATCATATGAAATCATTTTCATTTAAACGCTTTGGAAAAAGAAAGCGCAGCGTTAAGTTCTGCTATTCAACACGCAATGTTTTGCAGTCGGAAATGAAGAGTAGAATATCTTTACATTTTCTTTCTGATTACTTCTTATAAAAATATTGTATATAGACCATTAGACCTTAATTTAGATCTTTTTCAAATCAGTAAGTTTAGTGCACTAACAATTCAATTGCAAAGAAACTAGTACGTATTAAATTCTAGGACCTTAAGTAGGTACTACTTCATATATTATACATACCTCAATCCTCACTTTGTATTACCTAGGCTAAGTCATTTTAAAGGTAAAATCACCTCAAGAGAGAAATGAAGCCACAACCATAACGTCAGAAGCTAACTAACTGCGTAAAACCTTTGTTTTTACATTTTCCCCTATTCACTGAATCACAGGTAGTTTTTATGACATTTACATTGGTATATAAATGTTTTTCACCTGTTTGTCTGTTTGTATATATTTCTTGATGTTATGATAGCTCATTGGAAGGAGTCCTACTGTACAGGCGATGTTTGTGTGTTCAATTCCCATCTTGGGGGAGTCGTTGTTCAAAATA